>OMLP01046492.1:27699-46780 GCA_900302685.1 Spondyliosoma cantharus
TATTGTTTATATTTATTTTCTCCCTCTTTGGTTCTATGTTTTATGAATTCTCTACATAGTGTATTTTTCTTTCCACAGGCATTTTGATATTTTTTTTTATTCATTTGTTTTATTGGATAATTTTTATCATATAACAATTTTAATACCCCTAAGACTATTTCATGTGCTTTGTCAAGGTTTTCTTCTTTATAGAACTTTTCCCAATTTTGGTTTGGGAATTAATTTTTTAAAGCATGGTGTCAGTCAATCCACTAATTGCATTGTTCTCTGTAACATGTTGTCTCTCAATATGTAATCCTGCTGGGTCTGGTGATTTTTGGATAAAGGCTTAAACTGTATATTGTACTGATGAAGTCTCCAGTTGGTTTGTGGTTACTTGGATTATGCAGATCTATATTAATATCCCCACAGATGAACATGACCTTTTGATTTTACAGTGTAAACATTTCTCGATCAATCACAATTAAGTGTTTAAGTCCTCACAGTAATATTAGAAATGTATACGAGCTTTGCTATAAGAGTATGTATTAAAACCTGAGATAGCAGCGTGCATGCTGTCTCTTGCAGATAAAAAATGACCTGTATGCCTTGAATTATTTGATAACACAAAGTACACACTCAATTCCCTATCTGACTGCTTAAGGCAAGGATTAAAGGTGAGGAGAAAGCGCCAGCTATCTCTCATCAAAGGACTCTTATCAGTGTGGTCTTTATAACTCTTCCTCAACAATCATCATCATCATCATCATCATGATGGAGCCCGATGGAAATCCTGAAAATCAAAATACCTCAGTGGTTTCACTTTTAAACACTGTGTGGGAGTGTCCTTACAGAGTCGTTAAGAAGCCACGAGTGCATCGTTGACCCAACCGGCCTTCATTTGGGTTGCTAAGGCTAGGTGAGCCCAGGTGTGAATGGTCGTTAAGCTGTCTAGGGAGGAAACTCAGTATAGCACTTTGGGTGGGTGATAAGTAATGTCATAGGCCACCTCCTCTGTTCAAAACAGTTGCTTCAGTTTGACATAGCTTTTACTCCAATTTCAAACCATCGTCATTGAAAAGCCTGCAACTCCCCTCCGCCAGTGTTGGGTGTAACAAGTTACAAAGTAACGCGTTACTGCAATCACATTACTTTTTTCCGTAACAAGTAGAGTAAGGCATTACTGTTCTGAATGTAGTAATCACATTACAGTTCGCCAAGCTCGTTCCTTACGTTACATTGCTAGGTTAATCAATTTTCGCAGCATAGTCGCATGCATCACACACAACGAGCTGGCGGGGCCGTCAATAATGGAACAGTGATTGGTTGGGGTTTGGCATGAGGTATCTTTCACCATCACCGATTGGTTAGTCGCCACCCGCAAGGGGAGATGGGATAACAATGGGAGCGTCAACAACACAAGCAGAACATGCATTTAAAGTTATTAGGGTGGTGGGTAAGGTGGGTCATTGTAAATACACACACAAAAAAATCCTTTTCCTTTCTTATCTTGATTCCTGTCTGAACATTTAGTGATATCTTACCAGGTCAGGTCAGATGCACCCATATGCCCCTTTAATACACGGTAAGAAGCAAGATTGTGTTTGGAGATCCTGCCCTACGAGGTCCCCCCCTCCCCCAGATCATCAGCAGACATGATCGGCCATGTCCAGACCTTAGTGCCACCACTGACCCTGCCAGCATTGTGTTCAGCCTCTGCAGGGCCTGGCAGATGCAGGTGTGAACTTGTTGGCTTGGGACATATGCTGCGTGTCTCTGAGGCCATCTGAACATCGACATCCACAGCCTGCTCTCTCTGCTCCATCACTTGACCCTCACCATCTGCTTTCCCTCTTTTTTCCCTCAGCCCTTTCCTCCTACTTGCATCCCATTCTCCTTCATCTCATTTCCTCTCTTTCTCTCTGTTTCTCCTTTTCCACATTGCATCTCAGAATCCTTTCTTGACTTGTCAGGCATCTCCACTTACGCCCCCTGCACTGCAGAGCACATACAGAAAATATGAAAAGACTGGACAGAAAGCTGTGAAAAGCATATCTAAAAGCACTGTTTTTTATTTGAGTTGCTGCTTGTTGTATGTGTAAAAGGGCGAATCAGCCCACCACAAATGGCTCCAAAGCACTCTTCTGAATGGTAGTGTGGATGCAAGACTGCGAGGCACCCTTCAACAAAGCAGGAGCAGCAGAAAACAAAATCCACATGGACCTAGACGGAGATAAAATGAAAGGCTCCTGTCATAAAAAATATGATACTTAAATAAGGCCTTTTTCAGACCTGGAAAAACTGAGATGGTGTCACGATGAGTGGCCAGCCATGGATATAACACTGGCACTGACAGCTCACTTTGACCGTTCAGGAGAGATGAAGAAGACGTCTTACGCTGAGATAGTTTATAAAACAAGTTCTTGGAGGAGCAACATAACATCACGTCTGTCTGCACAGAGTGTTGCCATGATAATCCTCACGAGTCTTCCCCAATGTCCAAATTTTATCAAAAGGCTTCAGGAGGCAGTGCTTCCATACATGGTTATCTGTTTAACAATATAGCAAGGGGAGTGATGCAGAGTATCTCCCCTCTAGTCAGAGGACTAAGAGGTAAAATATAGTCAGAGACACTTTGTCTGTAAACATAGATAGATTGAAGGCCTCCTTATGAGGTTTACGCAAACAGTTAGGTTGGTTCCTCAGACATCTGACCCTAACCCTAACCAACCAAAAAAAGGTAACCCTATACAAACAAACAAACAAACAAACAAACAAACAAACAAACTGATGGGCTGGC
Organism: Spondyliosoma cantharus; assembly: GCA_900302685.1. NCBI lineage: Eukaryota > Metazoa > Chordata > Actinopteri > Spariformes > Sparidae > Spondyliosoma > Spondyliosoma cantharus. The sequence goes on from OMLP01046492.1 coordinate 30,479, forward strand.
CAAAATTTAAAAAAAGAAGGGCAGCCTCCCAGACACCTGTTGTTGCTGACTACAGAGTCCAAGTGATTCAAGTGGGGGACTTGTGTAGACTTGATTGAATTTTGGAAGAGGAATGGAGAGTGGAACACTTCATGTGCAACCCAGTACCTCTCTGCCTGGTGCTGCTCCCCTGGGTCATGAGCCCTTTGTCGTGGTGGATGATGCAGCTTTAGCACTCAAGCTGTACCTGATGAGGCCAAACCCCTGTGTACCAGAAGCTCATTCATCAGAGAAGGATTCTCAATTTCAGACTACAACTTCATGCTTGCCCCAAGCAAGGTTGCTGGATGAGGAAGAGCAGCTCGGGAGACACATGGCACCAGTTCTTCACATGGGTAACATAAGACAGAGGTCTTCTGCACCTTCCTCAACCCTACTGAAGGCCGTTTGTCTTGGAAGGACAGGCTGTTGTGAAAAAAAATGACTTGATTATTGCAGCTCGAAAGACATTGTAAATGAGTTTGTAAATACCTCTGTTGTTTTTCTTATTAGTTTTTTCTGTTGTTATGCCAGAGGACTAACAACAAAACTCTCAGAAGTGATAATGCTGCCATTGTTGTATTTGTTATAAAAAGGCTCCGCTAGTCCAATTTCGGCTGAGATCGGCTCCTGCCCCCCGTGATCCTGCAAAGAATAAGTGATTACAGACAATGGATGGATGGATGGATGGTTGTGCAGGCCCAGGGAAGTAGCCAGGTTGACGATCCTTTGCTTAGGTCATAGTGGCAGCCATGCGACACTCAAGAGAAACAGCCCATTTCCCGTAATTGGACGTTGTTTCTGCCGCTGCAGTGGACATGCTGCTAGCGTTTCACAGCAAGTATAAAAAAAATAATACAAGTATTCCCTGTGTATTTTTTCCTAGTTGTAATTTTATATACTTGACAATCAAATCTTGACTGGGCCGTCAACACATTTTTCTCTTGTGTGACGACCTAAAAAAACCCATATATATATATCTTATACATATTGCTAATAACGGGGATTGAGACCTGTTGTTTCCCTAAACACTGCACTGATCATCTGTTGCAGTCCCTGACTGACTTAGATTATACTCCTCCTCTGGAGCCTCTCTGTGCTAGACCACCAGCAGCCAAGCTTGGTGGATGACATAAATGTCCCAGATTCTACTGTAGTCCATTCCATTTTAGTGACAGCTTACTTTTGTAAATTATTTTTTTGTCCAAAGTTGACAAGGAAGGAAAGATAAAAAATAAATAAATAACAAAACGCACTAGTGCAACTTGCGCAGCAAGGAATTTTTCTAACCACCGGAGTACTTCAAGCTCAAAACATATAGCTCCTTTTAAAGTTTAAAATGACCTTTTATTCTTTCATTCACTCACTCTACCAAAAAACATTTGCACTGAAATCTTTTTGAATGCTTATGGCAAATATTGGCACTTTCAATTGATTAACCACAAAGCTTGTAGCACTGTAGCACTTAAGCATGTTTCGTACGAGTCGTTCTGGTTTGATAAGCAGCTACAACACTGAATGCAAGGTCAAAAATGAATTATAGAAACTATTGTCAAGCCCTCATCTGAGGATCGTAACTGCTATTTGTCAACGATTCTTTAAGTGCGTAAGTGCTATGATAGAAGTGCTAATGATACAAACATACAAGTGCATACAATTTTTCATACCAAAGCAAGTATTTAGCTCTGCGGCAAAACTGAAATGGCTGACAGACCTTTTCTCTTTCTGTGTCAAACAACTGGAAAAGACATTCAGGAAACACACTTAATACGCTTCTGTTATGACTTTCGAATAACCTTTGCAACTATGGAAATGACATGAAACTGTTTCTTCCAAAGCATATAATTTTTTGTTTGTCCTGTGTTCTTGAGCCAACACCTTGTGCCCTGAGCCCTAAAACAAACAAATAAATGACATAGTGAGGAGGAAAAACAAGGGAGAGAAGTAAGATTCCATCTGTCTGAATCCTAATGAGGCTTCCCAAGCTGCAACTGTGTCTTTCACAACTCCAGAGGTGAAACTCTGAGATCCACCCCCAAATGGCTGGGGAGATGTCAAAGGGAATTGTGTTTTTTTCCCCTACTGCCAGTGGAGGGACGGATGGTGGAAAAAAAACAAAAAACAAACGTCCACCTGCACACCAGGCATGGGCTGGACTGTTTCTGGAATCCAACCAAGGGTAAAATATCTGAACAGATGCCTCACTCACACCACCTGCCTGTCATATTTACAGAGAGCAAAGGTCAAGTGGACAGTAGCATTCTAGCACAGCTGCCGCCTGTCAGAGGGAATTTAATTTTCATCATGTGTACTTCTGCTCGATTATAATGGGCCATGCATGCTCGCACAGCCAAGTCTGAAATTCAATTTCCATACCCAGGACTCCCCATAGGATGCAATCTGAGACCTTATTGTTTGTGTGGGCTGAGTAATTGGTTCTACCTGAACCAGTATAAAACAAAATCTTTTAACTAAAGCTTTTTATTTTTTTATATGAGCTCAGGATTATCTTTGAGGTGTGATGAAAAGCAGATGTTTGACATTAATATCACATGCCTGAGATCTGATTCTGAAGATTCTAATCATTCATTTATCATGCATATGCCTGGCTGTCTCGGCATGAAAGGTTCGATTGTGCATGCATTTTTATCACCTAAGGGTTTTAATTTCCCCTGTGTATTCACTTTTCTTCTGGCACAAAATATATTTTTGATCAATAGGCTATTGTATTGTAACACAACAGTGAAAAACACAATTTTAATCAAGGAAAAGTATTAATATTTGCAAATTGAATTGAAAAAAGGATTACTGAAGATACATTGAAGGACAAATATCACCAAACACTAAATTTAGCATTAAACCCAAAATTTCACCAGTTGCTTTTTTTTTTAAGCAGTCGAACTGAAAGTTTCATCAATCAAGATAAAAAACTCCCTTAGAAGGACCAAAGATGAATTCTTCTCCACCGAGGACTTGGTGTTGACATACCGACAGTTGCAATTGGAAATATTCAACCCCTTCACCTCAAAAGACATCATAGTGATGTGAATCAAGGTCAATGAAAATATATGACAAAAAATCCTCATTTAACAACAAAATAAATGTATTGACATATATGAGTTATTTCGAGAACATAAATTGACTTCCATTTTTCATCTGAACTCAAAGTTAAACCTTTTCACAAAAGGTGTTGTCAAAATAGTTGAGATCCATTTACTCCTGTCTAATATGAATACCAGTATCTACACAAACAGAGACAGTAGCCGTTTTTACACAGAGAAGGTGGCACATGTGCTCCAATGTAAAGCCGTCAAATCGCTGCCTTCTTTTTGTAAACACGAGGCGTAATATTCCTCCTTTTCCAAAAGCCGCCACTTGGCCATCTCCCACGACCAGGCAGGTTTGCAGCAGTGCCATAAGGTTTAAACTTTCTTATAATGTTCCCAATGGTGTCTCTTGGAATGTTACATTTTTGGGATGCAGAGCTTATTCTTAAATATTTTTTTGTATTCATTGATCTTAGTGAGGTATCCCCCCTTTTGTGTCTTTGATTCGTTTTCATACATTTTCATTCATTCATTCTGTCGGCAATAGTGTAGTAACTACATTTTCAATTCATTCATGCCTTATCATCCATCCACTCCACTTATGTTTAGTGGCCCTTATTCATCATGCATGTCCTTCAGTAGTTAAAGTGTGTTGAATTAAATCGTTGTATTTGTGTTTTCATTTATGACAGCAATGAAGGTCAATGTTGTCAGAATTGACAACTTTCAAATATAAGACTGATCCATTTTATGTGAGCCCATTTCCTCCTAATTAGCTGACCAATCAATTAAATAATCAATGGAGGTGGTGCCCCTTCTAAGTAGTGCTCAATAATATCTCATATATGTGGTGAGAACACTACATGTATTTAAACAATTATGGATGAGTTTGAAGTTTGCTAGCCTGTTTATTTTAGCAGTGATATACTTTGTATTTTTTTTTTTATTTAAATTAGTATCAATAATCAAACCTAAATACTTAAAGTGGATGACAGCTCCTTTTTTTTCTCCTTACTCATGATCTCAAGTGCTGACTTTTTTAAAGAAAGAAAAATGTGGAAACAGTTGTGGACACATTAATGACAGATATTTGTGAAAAAGCCAGTCAGCTACTTTCTCCATGGCTTTAGTGAGTTGTGAAGCTGTTTGCTGTTCTGAGTTAGTATGAAAGTATATGTCCGTGTCATCTGGGTACATTTGTATCTGGATACCAGAGCAGATGGTTGAGAAATCATTATCTCTGTCTGTATATCTGTGGTATGCATATCTCGAGAACCATTCGTCTGATATACTTAGCAGTTTTGTTGCTGAGGACCCAATGAAGTGCAGTGTTGAATTTGGTGCAATTTGGACATACAGCACTTTGAATATTGAAAAAGTTTAAATAAACAGGGAGACAAACACACACAACACACACATTCACACAGACGAGGTCCTAACTGGTCCGTGATGCATCTGTGCTTGGACCCTTGTCGAGTCCGTGACTGGATTGAGAACCCCCCCAATGACGTAGTGAACGCAGGGCCGAATCGTAACGCCTCTAAGCGTCTTTTGTGGTTAAACCAGTTACAGTGGTTTACCCATCCACCAGGGAGAGCAGTGAGGATGGAAGCTGAAACGTTACTTCAGCGTGAAATCAGCTGTTCTTACTGTATCATAGGCATACAGTATTAAACGTGTGTGAGAGAGTGTGATTCCAACACAGAGCCTATGCAATGATTATTAGGCTACCATATCATCAGGTCATCAATATCCAGATTGCTCTGTAGACAGAGTTTTTTTTACAGGAATGTTTGATTCTGAACCCTATCCTAATAAGGAGAACATGCACAATTTTTTTTTTTCTTAAATAGCATAATATCACAAAGCTGGCAGAAAAGAAACCAGCCCAAACTGAACTTCATAGAAAAAATGGTATGTGCAATAGGCTATAACAGGCTATAGTTTAAAATTAAATACATAAAAAACAATATATAAAAGAAGTTGGTCGCCCTGGCACTGTCTAGTAGAACCAGTTATTTCATCAGTTATTAAATGAGACTGGCCTTTCTAAAACCATGAGGTGATGATGACACAACTAAAACCATTTCACGTTTCATGCTTAAATGACACAAGAATGGCATTTAACAAGCCAAACACACTCAAAGACACTACATTGAGTTGCTTGCTCACCAAACTTATGTTTATAGTAGACTAGTCGAGTTGAAAAGACTGCCCAGACTGAAAAGTTGCTACACAGACAAAAAACCTCCATCTCTTAGAAGCCAACAAGGCTTCATCCTTGTTTATCCTCAAGATCATTGGTAGACAAATCTTCCCAGCAAAGTGGTGTCTTTGGTTGTACCTCCACAGGCCAGCGGAATCTCTAGTAGTCAAGTGCTTCTCATAAACACCCATTTTAAAAATAAACACAAAATATTTCCTGTATATACCTGTATTCTTGGTGACCTCCATGACTTCTGGATCTTTGTCTTTTTGTATTTATTACACATTACCTGCGCAGTGGCAACGCGTTATTATAACTCGCCAGAAAGAAATATCTGAAGCACTTGATGACACCCCCCACCTCCTGATAACCGGCATGTCAGACTGATAATTCATGATGTTCGGATCACATGACATCACACATGACAGCTGTAGGGAAAACAACTGAAGTGAAACAGCAAGGACTCACCGGCCAGGACACTGGGAACCACTGGCTGGTGTCGGCTGGGACGCCGACTGGGAACCACTTGGTTGGGACGCCGACCCAAAACCACTGGCTTTAGTTGGACGTTCCGCCGAACGAGGAGTAGGAACAGGAGTCGACCGGGTTTGCCTACGGTGAACATCAACTGTCTGTGAACACCAGACCACAACCACTCACACCATTGATTGGGAAGAGGTCAGAGGTCATCGAGCAGTATAAAACACCCCTCAATTATTATCTATACATTCATGCCTCAAGAGTAGAATAAAATGTTGAGAGTAATGTATACAAAAATAAAAATGTTCACTTTTTTAACACACTTGTTACCATTGTGGCAGACCAGGTGACTGCGCCAGGAAGACACACAACATACTACCAACATCCTTCTGCTTTTAATGCGTTAAAAAAATAATACATAAATGTTTGCGACATATTGTATACATAAAGTATGTACTAATGTTCCTTACATTCTAAAACCAAAGAAATTGTCTATGGATCCCCAGCTCCATCAGGCAGTGAAGGTGTCAGAGAGACAGATTTTAATTTTTTTTTTCTCTAGTGTCCACTGGGAGTGTACATGTTCCAGAGTGACTTATCTGTAATTAGATGGGCTATTTTACAGCATTCCACTGTCTCACATAACAGGGACCATGGAGGGGGCAGTGCCCAGACAGTGGCCTCTGCTGCCCTATATCTTTCCTCCAATTCTGCCTCATATCCGTTTTATTACCAGCAGTGACCAGTGCCTATAAAAGCAGCAGTCCCTTTAAAGTTCAGCACTAAATCACATCTCCCAGCCTTCAAAGAGGCCCAGTTCTACACTTTGGTTGTCTGTCCTACTACGGCAAAACAGAGGGGCGAAGAAATTTCACAGCCAGTGACACATTGGGCATCATGCAGCAACATTCTCTAAAAAATTCTATAATAGTTTCAATTACTTTTTTGTCAAGAGACAAAATAACAGGAGGCAGCTCCAGATGCACCAAACCATCCAAATCTGCTCAAACCCAGGTATGCTGAATGATGAATCCTAGTTGGTCTTAAATGGAAGCGCTTGGCCGATTATTTATAATTAGCATAGCCGCAGTTATAGTCACTAAGCACCATATAAGAGCAGGTGTTTCACTGCTGCTGACGTTCTTCTTCATTTAATAATACCTGTATTGTTAAATCAAATAAAACAACGTAAACATGTGATCTTCCTCGTCCTCGCACTGGCGCTACAGGAACCGCAATAGCAAAACATCTGTGACCAGCAGTATCGAGGCACATCCACCTGGCCTCTACTATGGAGCGGGTCTGCGCATGGTGGTAAGAGTGCTAATACTGTTAATACTGATGCACTGCTGAAGATGTTCAAGGTGGAGCAATTTTAACAACTTCACATTCAGTTTAGTACTAAGTCAAATGGTTCCTGTACCAAGAGTCAGGCCCCTCTAAAGCGTTACATGAATCTGAGGGGTTGTGACAAGATTTATAGGTCAGGAGAAGAAAAAATCTGAACTTGTTAGATATTGACCTATATATGACCTCTTTGGGCCTTAATTACTCAGAGATCTAGTAACAAAGACAAAATGTTGGGGACAAGTAGCTTAATTATTCTCCTGTATTTATCAACTTTTTAATGTTTATTTAATCTGAAAGGGAACCAGTAAATATCGCTTCAATGTAGTGGAGTAAAAAGTACAATATTTTTCTCTGTAAATTTAGGAAAACCTAGGTTGGGAGACATTCTGTGCTGCAGTTGAATCAGGGCCACGTGTGTTCTCTGTGTTTACATGCAGCACATGTTCCGCATTCATTAAAAATGTCAAACCATTTGATTATCACATTCCAACAAGATGATGATGGGAGACGTTAGCTGCAAAATATGGGGGTAACGGCAACCCTGGTCGATCACTGGACAAAGTGGACATGAATGTCATTGTGTTATCCTGAAAGTTTGAGTGGAGGGGTTTTTCATCAACAATTCATGTACACAGACATCAAGCAGTTCTTTACCTCAGTGTTGCCTAGGTTGCCAAAAAATGAGAAACAATAAAACAACATTCCTTTGCCTCTCAAGTGGGACAATGCACTGTTTGCTTAGTGTATGCATAAACAGTGTCCATGCCTGGCAGTGTTTTTCTCCAGGGATAAAGTGTCAGTGCCTGCCTGTCCCGATGACTTCTCTCTGACAGAGCCAACAGGGAATGGACAGAGACATCAATCACACTGTGGCGAAAGCACTGATGCTGATGTTTGCAGATATTTCCCCCCTCCCCCCCTTTTTTTCCCCTGTTTTGAGGATTTATTCATCATTAAATGCAACTCATAAAGGCGCAGAAACATAGGGGCATGCATATAGTATGTACCTCCCACTACCACCCCTGCCTTTGCAGTTGCTTACCCCCCCAAGGGACATGATGTTTGTTATAAATTACAGCCTCATCCAAGCAGATGTGCTAAATAGGGGCTATCTTAGAGGAGCTGCTGTGCCTTCTCCTGCCAAACGCTGTTTAGGTGTTAAATGTCTTTGATTAATGAAGTCATCTTTTGGTTGTTATTGTCACGGTTAACTAGGATGCAAGCAGAAATAGACTGACAAAGTTTTATCCTTAACAAAGAGAGCTAAAATGAATTCTAGCTCAATCCCTGCGTAAACCACATCCCTGATTTTGTTGTGGCACTTAAAAGCTCACTGAGAATGTCCTCCCAGATGGGATATAGGGCCCTATTTAGACGGCCTATAGCACATGGTCTAACATGCAGCGAGCTAGTGCGTTAAGGGCGTGTCCAAATTCATTTCACTAGTTAAACGGCGGATAATCTGAGCACAAAATTTGGCGCACGTCGCAAAAACGTGGTATTTAGACTCTGAATGAGTCATGGGTGTGTTTTGGGGGGAACATAAATCAAACTAATGTGAGTGCTGTCTCCCATTCCCTTTAAGAGCCAGGTGCACCAGGACCTGACACATATTAAACAGTAGCACTCGTCTATGCTGAGGGACATGGATGTGGTCCTCGGCGGCGGGACCCTCTGCCCCAACCATCTGTCCCATCAACAACTGTTTGACTGCATATTAAAACATACACTGATATTAAACTGAGCAGGAGGAGGAGCACTGCTGCCCCTCTGTGTGTGTGTGTGCTGATCTCAGTCTGTAAATCAGGATCATCCTGATCAATAATTGTGGGATGAGAGGGGGAAATAAGTCCTTGATGGGGAAAATATGAACGACATTACCTGCAGCGATCCTCCAGCAGCAGAAACCTTAACTAATATCTCTACATGAACATGTACATGTGTGCACGAGGAACAGCTGATGAACATCATTGATTATTTAAAACTCCTGACTCGTTCTCTCTGGACAGTTTGTAACTACCGCTTTTAGTTTTGCTGATTAAATGTGCCATGATATTTGTTACTGTGACCTTATTGTGTTCATGGAAATGTTTTAAATAACTGAAAGCAGCCTCTCAAATCAGAGTGTATGAACGGTGTGAACTTCGCCTATAGGTGCATCTAATGCGTCCTTTAAATAGCAGGAAACAGACTGAGCTTCTGACTCCAGACCAGCTTTATGTTGGTTTATGGTGCTGTCACTTTCTGCTGCTTCAAAATAGCAATCCAACGTCAGTGCGCCTGACCACACCTCATTGTAAGACCAAAACGCCCAGGGACATCTGCTATTTACATGACGTAGACGCTGGGCGTGAAACGGACAACATCATCAGTCTGAGACCTTGTCCACACGTACCAATACGATCTTTTTTTCCTCCGTCTTCCTCGGCATCGTTTCAAGAATATTTGTGTCCAAACGGGTCCACTGAAAACGACTCAACGCGCTGTAGTTCATATTCCAGGCCTATAGGTGGCGCTTGAAATTCACCAAAAACAGAGAAGAAGAGAAGGAGCATGCACATAAAGCTTGCGCGCTATTTACAGACAGTAGACGGAGAATCTGAACACAACAAGAAGACGAAACTGGCTAGTGCAAGGAAACCAGAATCATTTTTGTGGACTGATAATGAGTTCGAACTGCTGCTGCGACTCACACTTGACTACAAGGCGAGTAAGTTGCAAGAAACACGAACACAAGCAGTAGTCCGCCAGTGTTTTTAATATTGTTGAAATGTGATCAGTTTTTTATTACAATAACCTGACAAAGTGTCATTCCATTGCAATCCAATAGTCTTGAAAGTCCCTGGATCAGTTGATTTCCGGAGGACTATGCTTGGTCCCCATTAGTTGGTTTTGTCAGACACTGAAAGTGTCTGTGAAACTCCGGTCATCACTGCCAGCAGCTAGTGCCCAAAAGGTCTCTCCTGACTGTACCTCATGGGCCTACTCTGCTTGACCAACATGCGGAATAAAGCAGAAAGTATGAGTCTTGCCTATCCTCTCAGGGTTAATTAAAACTCACCCCACAGCTCATACACCATGACCACATGTCATGACCACTGAACCTCATACCTAATGTGTGGAGGAAAGAGAAATACAAATCAGTAAGGGCAACACATCTGTAATCTTAATTAAATACACCGGGCTGCGCCCCGTTTTTTCTAGCCCTCGCTGGGTTTACGCTTAATTTGGACCACCCGCTCCCATAGGAAGGTAAAGATAGAAAATATTGTGAAAGAGATGGCGAGAAAATGCTGTGTAGAGGGTAGAACTTTAGCTCTATTCACACAGAGATTGCACAATACTGACGCAATGAATGCCCTTCTTTACACAGCCTTCATTTCTTTACACTGAACAAAACAACGATGGTCCCAGTGTGGAACCATGACCATAATCTTGTAGAAGTCTTGTTTGCATTCATAACAGCAAATTTTGTCATGAATTGCCATGACTTCACTGTGGTTGGTTTTAACAGCCGTTTCGCTTGCCAATAAAATAAACACTGACAACTTATTCTTTTTACAAAAGCTGCAAATATTGTTTTTTAACAGCTTTAGTTTTGAAAAAGAACGTTCCACAATTCCTGTAGAGGCCGGAAGTGTCCCATATGTCTTTAGCGGCTCAAACATGTTTTGGGAAAACCAGACATGTATTGTTTCCTTTGACCACTGAAAGCATACATTGTCACATTAACTGGTGGTGAGCATGTGTATGAGGTAGGAAATACCCTAAGCACTGTCTGCAGTTTCTCTTTCTCTTCGGTGTGTTAGAACTATCAGAGCTTTTTCACAGTTTGGAGTGCCTCTGTTGGGGTTCTTGCATTTTTCCAGTTTGCTGAGACAGTGTCTCTGAAGCTCCTGGGTCATTGTGTCCAAAAGCACGTAATACACTTCAGTGGCACTTCTACCTGGACTACTTGTCTATGGGCTTCAGATGGGGGTCCAGGTGCATGGATGCAGCCTTCTCTGCTACCTGCTTGTAAATTTCCACAAACTCTTCCTCTGGTCTGCTGTGAGCCATCCTCTGTAAAACTTAATGTACAACTTTGTTCTGGGCTCTGTTCGAGAGTGGTGAGATAGGCTCTCTTTTGAGTTTCCTGCTTCTCTTATATGGCTTCAAGGTGCAATATAATTACACTGCCACACTTACTTAAAGTGAAATATGGCCAAAATGCAACCTAGGCTTTTTTTGTGAATGTATATGACTTTTAAAAGATTAAAAGCATAATTACGACGAACGAGACACTTTTAAGATTTACCGTATTCTCGTTTTCGGGTCAAACTCATTTTCAATGGGAGTGCAAAGGGCACTTTTACGATAGCATCAAAATCGCTATTTTTAAAACACTATGAAGGCTCGACACAACATGAAACTTTGCTCGTAGTATCACCAGGGTCACTACACATGAACACGAGCATTGAGAACATTGTGTACACAGAGTTTACTAAAAAGAGCGTTTTTGAACACTCACCTTAGCAGTAGCTTGTTCCGCTAGCCGTCGTCATGGCAGCCGAAAAGTGTTGATCTCCAAATACGACTTAACATGGATGACAGTTAAGATTGACCGCTACTGCGATATCACGTAACTTTTCTGGCTTTTGATTTTAGTATTGTTTCTTATATGAGGCTCCTTTTTCAACTTCAACAACTGAGTTTAACAACTCAACCAACTCCCTTGATTTTGGCTGGAACGAGGTCTCATCAGCCCCTGCCTTGCTAGTTAAAGAGCAATGGCTATCAAATGGGACAACACTTCTCTGCTCCTCTCCTTCTCTCTTTATGTTGCAGATTGTAACTCAAGGTCACCCACTTCAAAAGCTACCTTCAATGATCTTTTCATTTAAAAAAAAAAAAGATGAAAAATGCCTGCCCCTCTACATTTTATGAAAATGACTGACAGTACTGGTTGGCAGGGTCCACAATTACTCGACATTTGGATAAAGAAATTGTTCTACTTTCTGTTGCCTGTGGGCCAATATCTCCCTCTTTCTCTCCTCTCTGATGCTCCATTCCCTCATCTCACCCATCACTTTCCACTCAAGTATTATTCTCCCATTCATCCTATTCACCTGTTGTGCTCTTTGTAACCCAGCAACCCAACAACTTTATGGAAAAATTGCGGTTCTCTCTGTGAAAAATGTAAATTTTGACATCATCATATTTGCTGCCAGACAAAAAGTATAAATGACATCTCAATTACATACTGTTTTTTCTGTATTTTCTGTATTTCTGCGCATACCCTTATGAGATCTCCAGGAAAACATTGTATCCTCTAAAAGCTTTGCTTACCCCGAATCAGCCCAAATCACTATAAAACAGCCGACACTGATGCAAGGAAATTCAATGGATGCACTGGCTTACTGTTATCAAAGGTGTAAACATATGCAAATACACACCTGCCTCTTTAATAGAGTTTTTGTTTCAGCAGGCATCTGGTGGGATGGCCAAACAGCTCTGACGGGCAATTACTGTTTTTAATATCTCTTGGCAGAGGGTAGGAATCATTGTTTGGGTTTGAGCACAGTGCACTCCCGCTAGGATCAACTGTAACAGCCAATTCCTATCCACCATCCTCCATTTGTTATCCCCCCAACCTCCTCCTCCAGCCTTCCCTGCTAAGAGCTGAGAGCAGCAATCCAAATAAAAATGAAGACACATGAATATTTTACTGCCACTGGATCTACTGTGTCTTTAGCAGGGTCAAAAACAACAACCTTGTTTGGAGCATCATGCATAAATCATAAATCTTAGAAGTCTTCTGAATGCTGATTGTGGGGTAATTATTTGTTGGTCAAAATCTCTTACAGTCTTGAAAACAGGCAAGGCAAGGCACCCTAAAGGGGGTTTAAATATTTGGTAGTATTTGGTTAATTAGATTAAACCATTTGAAATATTGTTGCCTTAGGTGACTTGTTAATGTGTACAGAATTATAATTCAGATCAAATTACCAGCTCTGCTCAGTAATCTGGAGCATTATTTACATAATTTTCCTATTTCAAAATATCTATATCAATGAATAGAGGAGGACTAGAGCGGAAAGTGCATTTAATCATTGCACATAGTCCCACACACACACACACGCACACGCACACACACACACACACACACACACACACACACACACACACCTCACTACCTCACCTTTTTCAACTTGTATATGTTTGTTCATAGTATAATGTCCCCCTCCTCTCAAAAATACATTTCCTTTTGTTTCTGCAGTTCAATTCTTGATTCAAGATACATTTTGTTGTCAATATACAGGACAATATTGTCAAACAAAACTCAGCTGTAGCTTCCTATTCTACACCCATAATCGGGTGGTATGGCCGTAATGATGTACCCCCTGTAAACTTCACACACTGTAGCTGGCTGAGGTGTTTCATCTACAGTTGTGATGGAGGAACACATACTACTTTGTCACCAAAAACATTCATGAAATGTGTCAAAAATATACATACAGTAACTTCAACAATCAATTTTGGTGATTATAGAAAGTTGAGTGAATCAAGTTCGCTTTGTAGCATTGCCTCCTCATGTCTTCTCAAAATTAAGATCAGATCAATCAGAATCAGTGATTCAGATAACAGCTGATGACTTTTCTGGGCCCACTTTAGTCTGAACACAGTGCTGAAGAAACAAGTCCTTGCCATGAAGACAACAAATTTAATTGAACTTCACTGATTCTGTCAGAAGGAGTGATTAAAAATTCAGCCAAAATAAAAAAGTACCTAATTAAAGTGAACATAGCCAATGGACATTTAACCAAATATTAGAATTACTGTATGTATATTTTTGAGCCAGCAGATGTTTTTCATTTTCAGAAGACGTATAATAAATTAATTATTGAACCAAACTTTATGACTATTTTTTGTGACAAAGTAGCATGTGTTCCACAAATGAGAGTGTGATAGATTGATTTTATGTAAAAAAAAAAACCCAAAAAACAGTTGTTTATAAAGCAACGAATACAGCCATATGCATGTTAAAAAGTTGAACTAACAGAGTTAAAAACTAATGGCATAAGGATACTTACCTGTCAGTAGTTGAATTAACCTGTGATCATCTGTTGATCCTTTTAACTCCCTGTGATGGATTAGTCATGCCTGCAGAGGTCAAAAGGGGGAGCTCTTGGGCCACAATGCCTCATTCTGAATGAAGCTGCCAGAAGGGAAGCATTGTGTCTGATACGTTTCATTCATTCACTCCCCTTTTCATGTATAGTTTATTTATAGAGTTGATGTTATTGGAAGGGTAAAGTATGTTCGAGATGATGTTTTGTTGATGTGCCGACTGAGTGTGGTGTTTTGGGCATTAATGTTCGGATTTTGGAGTGGCGCTAATTGAGATGCTAATTAGCAGCTAACTAAACTCCGTCGCCCGTGGCTGACACAGAGCGTCACGTGACCACAGGCACAGCGCATATTGTGTGCATAACTGACTGTATATGTGTATGTTTAGTAATGGATGCTGTTGTTTATAGTGTAAATTAACTGTCAAAAAGGCTAAATTGCTTACTATTAGATATTATTTGGTTTATTGCAATTACATATAATTTTGATATTGTTTATTGATTATCTGAACATTTTATGTTTTTCCAACCTGATACTATTTGTGGGTATAATTTTGCAAATAATAAATTCTGAATGAAGCTGCCAGAAGAGAAGCATGGTGTCCGACACGTTTCATTCATTCATTCACTTTCATTTTCAGGGTGCAAGCATCAGCCACAGTTGCACGTCCAGGCCAGCAGAGGAGGAGCATGTAACAGCCATCTTCGCCGTGAGGAGGATCTCAGTTGGTCTGTTGAATATAGTTACGATCGTTTCTCACTCTTACAATTGTAACGTTTCAAGCTGATAACACCAGGAGCTCACAGACGCATATGCAACTTCAGTGGCTAGATGACATCATCCTTTGTGTAAATGAACGCCTTCTTGCTTAACGACTTCTTAACTGCTGCTGTCTCATTGCTGTTTGGAAAGCTTAATTGGCCGATATAATCTATTGTCTGCTAGCTTTCATTCTCTGGGCACTGTTATGGACTGCAGGGACTCCCTGCTGTTGAGTAACTTGCCTTCTCCTACGATGCAAATGAGGCCAAGCAGAGCAGGAAACGCTGGCAGAATAAACTTTCTCAATAACAGCCCCCCTACCCCCACACCATCGCCCCACCGCCGTTCACCTCATTAAACCACAGAGGGCACAGGAAATGAAACCTCTGACTGGATGTTAGGAAGCAACTAATGACCGAATCAGCAAGGTTGACATGGGTCAAATTAGCATTAAGCAAGTGCTACAGGCATGTGTGTTGTGGAGGGAAGACACTGTGGGAGAATCTTTTTCAGTATGGCTAATGGGAGCCCTCAAGGAAAGTTATCCATCTACTGATGCCAAAACTTCTATGACTATGAATGGAAGGATATTAATGTATAACCCGATAAATATAAAAAATAGAATCGTCTCATCAAATATGGATTCACCTTAAGCAGCATTGAATAAAGCATTAATCCCCTTAAAACATCTTCTCATTTGGTGAAAGTAACATCCTAGTGTAAATAAACGTATCTAGGGTAACTCTCTTACTCTCTTTAATAATTAATCAGAAGCTGACAGGAGTACTCCTGGTTTTTTAAACCGTAATAAAATGTCAACACAAATATTTGAATTACCATAATAACTTCAACACAAAGCACACAAACACTCTCACAGCTTTTTGGTTGCGTATTAACAAATATTAAAATGCACAGAAAATGCAAAAAACTCTTTAATGAAAAAAGAATGTCTCTCGGCTCTTGCTCTACGCCATTGTCCTCCTGTTCTAATACAGTGCACTTTCTTCTTCTTCATAGACAGGTGAACCAAATGAAATACAACAAACCATGAAATACCTTTTAAAAGGCACATTTATTATCATATTATATTATATTATATTATATTATATTATATTATATTATATATTTGGCTATAAAGTATCATGCATTTTATTTTCTTATTTAATTTCAAATGTACCTCCTTCAAGGTGCTATTTGTAAGAAGAGATTCTGAGTCTCATTCAGTCAAATATAGACACTTTAAGATTATAGGAAGGGTCGGCTGCCATCCCAAAGCGCCATTATTTGAGTTGGGAATGAGACTCAAATAGGACCTTTAACAGAAACTTA
>OMLP01046493.1:0-14581 GCA_900302685.1 Spondyliosoma cantharus
CAAAGCTCCCTCTTCATCCAATGACCTCGACCCCTTTCCCTCATCCAACCGCCCCGACCCCCCCCTTTACTATCCTCTCCAAATCTTCCCAACTTTAAATAAATAAACCATTCCAAACAGTTAAACTGGCGTGGTCTTGTTAGTGAAGTCTCCTTTAATGGATTATAGTTACTCATCGACATGGACAGACCAAACACCCATTTCTTAGCTTGCAAACCTTTGTCAATGACATATTTAAACTTTGCTTTCTGAATAGTCCCAGTGTAAGCAGAGGACCTGGTGATTGCTACAGAAGACAGATCCTTTACTTAGATCTCACATTCACATACAAAACACCCTTCCTGTTGTTGTGGTTGTCATTGCTGCTTTGGCCTGAAATACCAGTCAGATTGTCGCTGACAAGCATCTAGCTTTCTGTTTCACAAACGTGTAAAAAACATTCAACATTCGGCTGTTCTAACCACAATGTCACCTTTGTACTGCCAAGATATAGGTCACAACTCACATCATCCCCCAGTGCTGCGCGGGCTGCGCCTTTATGGCTGCGGCTAATGCTGGCTGGCTGCAACCCAACCCCCTTTTCCCCCTCTCCCCCGGTGCAAGTTGTTTCGAGTATGTATGTATGTACTAAGTGTACCAAGGTTGTTTTTTTTCCTGGTCCCACACTGTAATAAAAGACAGGTTATGGCTTTACAGGGGCTTATGTGCTGGAATTTTTCTTGGCCAGAGGCAGTAACTCTTGCCATAACGAAGAGGTTGCCAGGAAACCAGCGAAGATTTCAGGAAGGATGTTGTTGACTTTGAGCTTGCCATTTCTCCCTGTTTTGTAAAACAAAGCATAATATTTACTGGACGAATATGACAGACTATTTCTTTAAGATATAATTTACCTGTGTATCAGCTCTGTTTTTATCTAGTGGCCACCAAATGCCACAATATATTGTGTAATATCTGAACAAATAGCTGTCAATCAAAAGTCCGTTCAAAAAGCTTCGTGCAAAGCTAGATGACACGTCAATTTCAAGGAGTAGTGTGTGTAACACTTCAGGCTTGTATACCTTAAATGGATAAATGGTAAACAGACTGCATTTTCTGTGCTTTTCTAGGGAGCCTAGTGCCTTGACAATGGATACATTTAAAAAAACTGCTGAATATCCTTATTTAATCTCACAGTATATAAGTCGTATAAATGTTTGTCATATTTCTGATTATCAAGCACAACATCTAGGAGTGTTATAAATGCACATTTACTACATGGTTTTCTTGCTGGGAAGTAGAAATGTTCTGAGTGTCTGGGTTCAGAACGCAGAACAGCAACAATTTTCATGCCATCATCTTTTAAATCTCCAAGTCCCCTTTCCTGTAATTGATGGTCAAATCAAATACTTTCTCTTAGAATGATACACATTTTGTTACATTGGCAACAAACTGCTTTGTTTTCTTTTTGATATTAAGAAGAGACGTCTTGGGTTATAACAGATTTTTTTAGGAGACAATTTTCTTTAATACTTTCATCAAACAATCTCAGTCATTATCATCATGATGCTATACATATGTATCATCTGAAACTTGATAAAACGATTAGATGAAGTGATTAGAAATACAAACATAAGACAACACAACAGAATACGACTTGGAGAGTTTGTAAGCACAAAAACACCGTTCTACAGAGCTAAAATACTTGATTAAAATCAGTTTAATTTGAAACTCAATGAATTATTAGATTAAATGATTCAGAAGACAAACAAGCAACAGAAGAAGTTTAGTTTCTTAGTGCAGAACTGGGCTATATAGCTGAGACGTGCAGCAGGAACACTGTGACTGAGATGACAACGAACGTAAGCTCAGTTGTAACGGTTGATGCTGTGGAGGATGGAGAGGTTGTAGTTCCAGGGTCTGTGCTGTGACACACAAAGCTGCTGTCGGGGTCGGTGCCAGTAGAGGTGAATGTCACAAAGTTAACATTCGCTCCCGCAACTTGACCCATGATCCAATCCTGGAACTCAGACACTCGGGCATAAACCTCAGGGAAACCAGCCAGAGCACAAGGTACTCCAAAACTGGTAATGCCAGCCTGGATCCACCTTGTGCCTTGTTTGCATTGCAGAGGTCCACCTGAGTCACCCTGCAAGAGGAGAGACAAAATACCATAAGTGAATGAATACTGCTGGTAAAGAGCAGGATAAGATTTGAGTAGACTTATCTAGCCTCATGGGACATTTATTATATTTACCTGACATGCTCCTTTGTTCTCTTGACCAGCACAAATCATTTTGTCAGTGATGTCTGCCCCTCGTACAGGGATGTAGTTGCAACTGCACTGCTTGTTTCCAACGACAGGAACCTGAACCTCCTGCAATGGAGTCCAGGCGGGCAAGGACACTGTGGAAGAGAAAGTGGGCTGTGAAATCAGCTGACACACTGAGATAGAGGCTCTGTATGCTGTACTAGTCACAGGGGAGCTAAATGTTAACGTCAGTATGCTAACATGCACCAAATGTCATTATTAAATAAACATTCCAACATTTGTTAAAGCTGCTGTAAGTGATATATTTGTATTAATGTAAGTGTAACAGCTCTATATTCCAACATGTTTGCTCAGTGACCCTGTCTCTCCTCCTCCTGCTCATGCATTATAAGAGAAAACACATTTCTGGTATATCCCTGCCCACTTTATCCAATCAGGACAGAGAACTCCATAAAGAGGGCATCCTGTCTGCTCACAAACTTCCAGAAAGAAGGATCCTCCTGTTTGCTGCTCAGTCTGGTGATTATCGCTGTGAGTTCATGTGACAGGAAGTTAGCCCAAATGACAACATTGCTTACAGCAGCTTTAACTAGCACTTAACATAAAGCACACTTGAGGCAGATCATCATTTTTTATTATTTTTTCATAACCCGAGGTTTTGGTCCAATCAAAGCTTTGACTTGATAAAAGCGCTCTTTTAAAAGTCTGCAGGATACTCACCATCCTTTCCAAGATTGCCCCAGCCAGTAGCCCAGCAGGAAGTGGAACTGTAGAACTGGCTGGTGTTACTCGCCAGGCAGACGGGTCTGATGTAGTTACTGAAACTGACGGGACTGCTGAGCCTCATTAGGGCAATATCATTCTCAAACATGGTGTTGTTGTAGTCAGGATGGACGATAATCTGAGACAGCGTGTGGCTCACCTCGTGAAAATTCAGGCCACTCTGAGTCTCTCTTCCAAGGTAGATGGTCCAAAAACTAGGCACCTTTCTGGATAAATCATAATGAAGACCAATTAGCAAAATTAGCAAATGCAGATTACAGTCTTGTGTTGCATGATACACCAAATGTCTCCATCTTTTACCTACCAAATACATTGAGGAGGATTTTTTCTGTCAACATAACCTGTCAAATCATTCATTTGGTAGATGCTTACTGGAGAAACATTAAGTTCCAGTTAGCTATATTGTAGCTAAGATTCCTAAGATCAGCTAAGACAATTCAATGATCACTTTGTCCTTAAGTTGAGGGCACATAGCATGAACAATATGTGTGGCAAGACATCGGAGCATGTTTGATAGGGTCAGTGATATGTGCTGGAGTGTTTCCAACCTGACTATTTTCTTTATGGCCTTTCACTCTTTTATTCAGTTTGCATTCACCAGATGGTTGTGCTTCATAGTTTGTATTATTGCATCCTGTAGTGTGTTTTTCAGACCTGGGAGCAAATACAGAATGAATATAAAAACATATTTTAAAGTCAATCAGTTCTCAACATGTGCAGATGCTCTCTTGTACCCTTTCTCCGGTTCAGATCTCTGCTGGATTGATCCAAAAAGATCAATCCAGTTTGGGTTTAGAAAGGATTGTTACTGTATTTTGAGTATAAATGCTTTGAACCTGTGAAGAAAACAGGAGATGAAACAAGAGCTGATTGAGTTTCTCTTACATTAAGATGCAGTGGGCTGCTGTGAGCACCCACTGGTCACTGATAAGTGTCCCTCCACAGACGTGACTCCCCACAATATTGAGGTGCAAGCTGACCTGCCAGGGCCATGACCCAGCCGGGGCATTCTCACCACCCACTATCCTCGAGTTCAGCGGCGCCGTTCCACAATCAGCTTGAAATTAGACCGTCGATTAACAACATACATCGTTTAAACGTTGATTTTCTTGGAACTAATGAGTATTTTACAGTAATTTCAAATGAGAAAATACAAAAACGACTTAAGCTGTTGCAGTAAATTAATACTCATGACACTTACCTTGGGAAGACGCAACTTGGTCCTGCAAATTCTGGCTTATTTTTACATCAGGTCTATTAAATGCACTTCCCACCTAAGAAAGTTGAGAGAAAATGTTTGCGGTGTTCTACTTTGCAACAGAATTGACTTGAATGTAAAATACTGACTCCATTCATATTTGTGACTCTCAACTTGATTGGACGTTCTTTAAGATGCAAGAGTTTTGATAGTTACTGTTAACATATTCAATTTTTTTTTAAACAAATAGCCTATTTATATAAAGTAACGTTCAAAAGTTTTGAACTTCTTCATATCTATGTTTCTCTTCTTTCCTTCAATAATGGTTCTAAACATAGATAAAACTGTATAATTTAGACACTAATCTATTATTTACATTTGAAATTGTTTCCTAAAAGTGTAAATAAATAACTTGCGAGGCTGAAAACGATCTGTTCATTTGAATCAGGTGTGTTGGAGCAAGACTTATACAGCACTTACCTTCTATTTTAGTTCTATTTTAGTTTAGAAGTTTCATAAATAGCTTTGCTAAGGCAACACACCCTTGAAGATATGATGTGTAAAATTTCCACTTTAAAATATCTTGAAGTGACTACACCGTTATGGTGTATTATCCCAAACGTTTGCAATAATGTTCAAACCCACAGAAATCTGTAATTTTCTTCAAGGAAATGTATAATACATCACCTCGGCTGTGAACATTTGTGCCTGAGTCCACTCAGATAGATTTTCACCTGCGGTGCACGTGTAACACCATTCTCTGAGTCATTCTATTGTCTAAAAACAATAAAACAATCCTACCTTTGCATCTTTTCCCGTGAATGAGGCGCCCTGATTTCTCACATATTCCTTCACGCTTTGAAAATCAAGTGCATCTACGCTGCCTGAGCTGTCCATCAGAACTGCAGCATCTAGGCCCTGTTGAGCTCGACATTCTGTCAAAACAAAGAGAGCGCAAATAATGTGCCCATTTTATTTCTATGTCAGTTTTACTATGCCTTAAAACTTATTTTACATACGCCTGAAACTTATGTATAGATATGTGGATAGGTGTGATTCTTACAACATAATTTCAATTTCAACAACATTTCATTTTTTGATTATTATCCAGGATTATCACTATTGTAAAATCAATTATTGATAGCACTGGACAATACAGTTGTTTTTCTACCCTCTGGAAAAGAATACTTTTGACAGACATTTAAACATAACACAATCAAGTACAACACCAACACTCACTCATAAAAGATAACCATAAAGTTGGATCAAACCCTCTCTAACATAAATTAAAACAAAATATGAGGTTGAAAAGACAGAATAATGGATTTGTAATAGATGATAAACTGTTTAGTCAATGTTTAAACACACCTTGCCCAGTGATGGCTGTACACATCAGGAGTATCCACACAGTCCAGGCTGCCATACTGTACTGTCCTTAAAGATTTGTCTTCAGGTAAGCGCAGAGACTCTTTCTGATGTAGCTTCCTCCTTCGTCACTCCTCAGACACTCATCTGCACTATTGATAGCAAACACTCCCTACTAATACCTACCTGGTCATATAGCTACATCAGGCAAACATTAACCCACCCAGCCATTAAAGCTCAAGTGTTGTGCCAAGAAAGGGTCACTTGTCTCCAGACAAAAATCTAATTATTTTGGGATATCAATGTAAAGTGTGCTTTTGGACGTTGGAAGCTCTAAGTTTTACCATGTTTCATTGTTTCACTGTTTATTTTGTTGGTCAGTCTGTTACATTTGGCATCACCAAACAGTTCTATACCCAACAGGGTATATACCCAACAGTTCTATACAAATTAATTGACAGACACACAGTTTACTTTGTTTTTATTGCTCTGGAATCCAGCTTGCAAACATTTATCTATGACGTAATTCCTGATAAGTCCCAGTGTCGTTAGCAAAAGACCTTTGATACAGACAACAGGACTACCCTCTCATTGAGTCACATAAAAAACACCCTTCCTGCTCGGGTGTCATTGTTGATTAGGCCTGAAATACCTGTCGTTTAGTGTTGATGACAAGCATCTACCTTTCTATTTCACAAATGTTTAAAGAACATTCTACCTAGAATATTCAAGTATTATTACTGTTGCACGCAATTAGTGTGAACTTTTCAGGTCGCTCAGGAAGTAATTCTTAATGACGATAGATGAGAAGACTGATAGAGCTCCCATAAAAATTGACATGTTATGGTTTTTACAGGGTTCTTTATGCCGGACCTTGTCTTAGACAGTAGCATTAAGATTTGTCATCACTGTAAAATAAAAATGAATTCTTAAGAAACTAAAGAAGTACTGAACATCCTTATTTAATCTCGCAGTACACAATACATATGTTGTACATGTTTGATTATCTAGCACACAATCCAGTTGTGTTATCAATGCAGGTATTAAATGTATGCATTATGATGTTCTGATCATACATATCGATTTAAAGCAAGACAACCATGAAAACATAATTATTTAAAATGGCTCCTGCAGCTCAACCCGAATCTCTGCTACCATCTTAAGGCAGGAACACACCAGGCCAACCGTTTGAACGTCTGAAGTGTTTGGACGAGGTCGGGAACAAATCTGTTCGGTGTGTACAGCTGCGTTGGAGGCTTTTGGAGCCGCGCGGACAGCGTCTGATCCGACTGAACATGCGAAATCTGAGGAGGTTGGCATTCGGCTGTCTGAGCAATTGGATTCTCCTTATTACTTGTTCCCTACTGCAACGATGTCTTCATATAATAATGAGCCCGAGAACACACAACGCGAGTGTCACCCTGGCCATAGTCATCTTTCCAGAAATGCCAAGTATTTAGTCCAAAAGGAAAGGCTACCGACTTTGCTATTTCTACGCACTAGAAGAAGAATAAAAAGGTAAACAATGGAAGAACTTGCAGTAGCATTGGCGTCAATGACAACAGTCACTGGATGAGCCATCAACATTCCAGAGTGTATGTTTGTAAGTATCTATCTTAATAACTTATCTGTTTTTATAACTTAATGCCGCTTTGAGCATTATGTCAAGCTAGTTTTTCAGCCACGTAATTTCACTCGTCTTTGACCACAACAACAGCAGACAGCACTTACGTAAAACCACGCTTTATTAGCAAACAGATAAACAATAAGATAACACTTAACAATAAGATAAGACAAAAAATCGTGGAGGTTCGTCCACATTTTGCGGCATATGGCCTCCTCCTTTCCAACCTTGCATCTCTGTGTTCCTTCATTGAAGGATCGTACAGATACCTGTACCTGAACTCGAACTCGTTCATCTTCCTGTTTCCGGTTTGTTGCGCGCCGCTGAAAAAAAAAAGAGTGGTGCGCGACCTGACGTGACCGGCCCGAAATTCTGGCGCGCCAGCGAGATCTACGTCATTTTGATGTCACGTTGTTGCGCGACAGGTCGAGAGCAGCGAGTATGCTGGAGCCTTTAGCCTCCAAAAATCTGTCATCATCTGCCACTCTCTGGGCTCTATATGATGCTCGGTGTGAAGCGGCACACAGCACAGCGCTAGTGTCATTGCTAGTTACAGACCCACACACATGTTGTCATTTTCACACCCAGCGCCCACGTTATGTAAATAGCTGATGCACCTGCACCACCTGGATGTGTCCCCCTGGACAAAAATCTCGTCTAGCCGATGGAAACACAAGCATTGTCTAGAGACCATCACCATCAACTCTGTCGATTATATTGTGTCAGGAACTTGGCCATGGCGGGCCCAGTGGAGACTGGGGGTAAGATGAGAATATGTCAGTGTTGCAATAATAACCTTGTGCCAAAGTGGTCCTTTTGGTCCAGATGCTTTAAGTTTAATAGAGCTTGCAGTGTCTTTCTTGGGATTGGTCTGCCTCTAGTGGGTTCATCTGCCTCGATTGGACTGTCACCCTAGATCCTCTCCAATTAGATCTGTCGCTCCTCTTACTCGTCCCACATCACCAGCATCATCCAGAACAGACTACCAGAGTGCCTGTCATTGTACTTTGCTGTTGAGCTTGTTGTGAGTTTTCCATTTGGAAGGTGCATGGTTTTCTCTTCCCTTTTGTTTTTTATTTTTTGTGAATTTACTAACCGGATAGCAGTGCTTGAGTTAGTCACAAATTAGAGTTTATGTTTTATTTGTTTACTAATTTTATGTAGTTTTCAAGTTTATATACAGAATACAGTCCTGCCCTTATGTTTCTTAGTATATTGGCCTATATTTGTTTCCATATTCAGAGACCTTTGTTGGACGTAATACCTGTTAAGGCTGGTCGCTGAAATATGGTCAAGGTAAAAGATGTGGTCATAGTTCAGTAAATAATTAATGCAACTTTGGACAATTTTGTATGGCTTGAAAGAACATTATTTTTTCTTGTGCCTTTCTTCTTCCTCTCATTTTAATCACCATCCCTTCATATCTGTGGTTGTTTGAAGAGAGCAGATCCAGTCATGATGGAAGATAAAGGGTTTCATCAAGGAGTAGAAGGGAAAAAACAGAGCATGCAGACAGCTCAGATCCCTTTTCAGTATCACCAGGGACTGTTTCTCATATGGGCAGTATGGCAGTATGGGCAGCCGCCCAGGGCGGCATTCTTGGAGGGGCGACATGAGTGGCACAAAAAAATATATTTATTATTATTATTATTATTTGTTTGCATTAATTTCCTCTGGTTTTTGTATTGCTCATTTACGCGTCAAGTCAATGATGTCATGTTGCCATGTAGGGAACGGGCGGCTGGGCGCTCTCTGTTTAATAAAGGTGCGTCTGCTGCTGCTGAGAGTCTCACAGAGTCTGTGGAGACGGGGAAGGGGCAGGGGACAGGTTCACCTACTGGGGCGGGCGAGGGATTCATCTAATCTAGTACACAACTAATGCAATTAGTAGGATAAAGTCAATCACATCACAAATTCCTTCCACATAAAGCACATTTCAGTCATAATAATATTGTGAATAAAAGCCCATAGTCTCACATATGTTTTTTTCGGGGTTTGGTTAAATAGTGAAATATATTACAAAACGAGGTGAATTGCGACCCTCACGGATAAGTGGTAGATATAATAAGATGAGAAAATGAGAATGAGAGGTGAATTGGTTTAGTCTGAACTTTTTGAGGTCACGTGTTGATTCCCGAGTGTCAAATAAACAAATGGATAAGAAGAGGTCAGCTGCCCAAGTTCAAGAAGAAGAGGTAAGAAGAAGAGGAGAAACGAGCAGAAGATAAAGGTATGGAGCCATGTCATCTACTCTTCATGAGTGTGATCATGCATGTAATGAAACTAAATGACGTTAATTAGTAAAGTCTAACTCGTATGTTTGTTAGCCTCTTGCTATTCTGCTGGCTGTAATAGTAGATGACGACAGCATCCAAATTCAGTCCAACTGACCAGCAAACATTAATTTCATCCTAATAATGTATCATCATACGATGAATAGCTCACATATTGTTTGGTAAACGTTGCGTTAAGTCCTGTGCTGCTCAGTAAAGTGAATTATCATTTCTGTAAGCTAATTCAAAAGACGTATATTGCACTGATATTTTGTGATATAGCTTTCTGAGTCATTTGGAGTGTGTCATGTATATAATTAACCATTAACCAAGGAGGTTGTGTTATTCATTTGTTTCCTATTCTAAAAGTTGGATAAATTATGCTTAATAACATGTTTATTTAATAGTGCTATTCATGCATTGACCATTTATGTTGGATTTTAATGCAAAATGCAGGGGCACTTTTTAAATATTTTGGAGCACCCTCTGCCACTAGCCAGGACGACGAGCCATCTACCTCCTCAGCCACACAGGTCTCTAAAGAAATGGTCTTGGAGCCTCCGGGTGAGGAGCCATCTACCTCCTCAGGGGTAGCTGAGGTTTGCCCAGGTTTGCACATGTGGAGGAACATTATGTTTAGCGATGAGTCCAGATTCTGCCTACGGCAGTTGGATTGTGGGGTCAAAGTGTGGAGAAGACGCAGAGAATGCTATGCTGATTGCTGCACCGAGTAAAATTGCTGTAGAGTAAAATATTTTGGTGGAGGCAGTGTGATGGTGCAAGGGGGCATCTCCCTCACTGGAAAAATTAGGCTTGTCATCATTGGAGGCAATCTTAATGCAGAGAAATATCGAGATGAGATTCTCTAAACAGTGGCAATCCAATATTTCCACAGTCTGGGATCAAACTCTATCCTCCAAGATGACAAAGCTCACCCCCACTGAGCAAGGTTTCTCAGAGACTACCTCAAGAAATTGGGAGTGGAAAGAATGGAATGGCCTGCCAGCAGTCCTCGCCTCAACCCCATTGAACACTTGTGGTATCAGTTTAGGTTGGCTGTTCGTGCCAGATTGACCAACACAAGCATGTTTGCTGACTTGCGACAAATGGTGGTTGAAGAATGGGATGCCATCCCACAGCAGTGTGTGACCAACATGGGGAGGAGGTGCCAGGCTGTGTATGGTTCTTCCACACGCTACTGAGGCTCCTGTTTGTTAAAGTAATACATTGTTAAATTGCCAATATGTCTTGTTTCTTCAGATTTCAATCATCCAATCCACCAAATAACACCAAACAAGAGTCAACAGCAGAATAAGCTGTTTGGCATTGGCATTGTCCCACATACCCACATACTCAGCTCTGCTGCTCAATGCATGTTACTTACACCATCGTGGCATCATTTAAAAGGGAAATAAACAGGCTTTCCAACAGTATAAGATTTAGTGCCAAGAAGGCTTGTTACAAGCAAGAAATAATCTACCATCACAAATGTCCCTACTTGTTGTGCTATGTTTATATTATTTAGTTATTTATTTTCATGTTCGTGATATTGCAATGCAACAATCCTTTAATAAAATCCAGAAATTTTTTCTGGAAGTTTTCCAAAAGGTTTTTCAGTATGTTTTTAAAAACCGAGGTTTGAACCGAACCGTGAGTCAAAAACCGAAGTTCAAACTGAATCGTGGGTTTGGTGAACCATTACACCCCTAGCAGATATACAGTAGGTATAATGTCCTTGTATATATATATATTTCTATGAAAGGGGAGGTGTTTGCAACATCGGATCACTTGCAAGTCTACTCCAGCAGAAAGGAATAAATTATAACCGAACGTCAAACTATGATCTCAGAAAAATACAAGATGAACACATTATCCTGGCTGAAAGCAACCCAGTTGCAGCTGCTGAATATAGGCTGACAAAAAATGTCTGACTGTGTAAATGCGGAAATTAATAGGCTTATAACTGCCCCATCATTAGGCCATGAGTAGATCTGACTATAATTACCTTTTAGTATTCCATTAAATTCCTGTGGTGTGCATATGACAGCTTTAGATTTATTATCATATCTGTAATCTTGGCTGTATCAAACAGACTTGGGAACAAAAAAAAAAAGTTATATAATTCAACGTTTCACATCTCATAACATGAAGTGCAAGTCTTACATCTGATAGAGGTATTTAAAAGCAATGAAATTAAATGGCTTTGACAGTGCTTGAAGCTACCAGGACAAAAAAATGTAATCCTGGGGAGAAGTGTGTGAGCTACACTATTAGGACCATTTCATGCCTGGTCCGTTCTTGATTCATCTTTGTTTGTCAGGTACAGCAGAGCAACATCCCATCCTACAGTGTTCTGAGTGAGCTGGAAGTGAACTGATGAGTGCACAATTCAATGATAAGTCAGTGAGATAATGTCAGTGCACAGCAGTGAGCCACGTCAGCAGAGCTACTGGCATTTGAAAACCAATAACAATATGTCTGGCAAAATGACTTTATAAACACATAAACAATCTGTTTCCCTCTATTGTTCTTTTACTTTTTTATTGAATTATGTATTTATTATTGCCAGCAAAAACACATATAGTGGGATGAAATATCAACATGTTACGGAATTATGTCAAACCCAGTCTGGCATTTCTACACTGCAATTTTAAGTTAATTATCAGCTTGGGTTGCAGCGATATATCAGTTTTAAGGTACACTGTGGTATGAAAACTTATGGTTATCACACTGTGTACTATGCTTATCTAAGGTATTACATCTAAGCATGTAAGAGTTAAAAAAATATTTTAAGTTTCAAGTCATGAAAAAAAGATAATTCCCTTCTAAATATGAATCATATCGCAATCTTAATGTCTGCAAAAATAATCACAATCCCTATGTTTTCTGGATACAGAGCTATTTCCCTGTGCACACAGCCTACTACAGACTATGGTTTGTGGCTAAATGACATGACAGGACATCCATAAGAAACATATTACAAACATAAATCTTGTGGTGCTGACACTTCCATGGCTGAGGGACAGTGGATGTAAGGATGCATGCTAAATATTTAATGTCTTCCTGAAGCAATGTTTGACTCTGTTTCCTGAAGAATCAGTGTGTAAAAGGCTTCCAGCAGCTCAGTATAGCTTCTCATACTCCACATGTAGAAGTCTTTTCAGCAGCCTAAAGTAAAGCCCATCATCTCTCAGCTCTACTTTTGTCCTCTTCATCGAGAGAGCGTGGAGTAATTAATTTGTTGCTGGTTGCTGGAGGGAGGAAGGCTCCCAGGAGCTTCATCATGTTTCAAGGTCTCTTTCAAGCTGAAGTTTCCTTAAGCATCTTTAAATTTTGATGTGCACTTTCTAAAATAACGACCGCATTTTTTTTTCTTTTTGCATATTCATGTCAAGTGTCTGAGCTGTGAAAACAGCGGCAGAGTCTTGGTTCAGCAGGAGCTCTGGATGTGTGTCTCACAGTGCAGGTGGGTTCGCTGATTTTTTGTGAAGGGAGACACTAGAAGGAAATCTCCAGTGTCAGTGGACTGCTCGGGTAACTGAATACATTAACTTGGTTTGCGTGGGGTTTTCTTTGAGTGCAAACAAGCAACTCGAGCCTAAACTCGTCATTAAATCCTCAAAGTGCTTTGATGGAAAGTCGTGGCTATAATTTCTGCGCTGTGTGGTTTTAAAATTATCCGGGGAAAAGCAATGTTTAATCACAGAGGGACTTAAGAGTTTTTCTAAGTGAGGGAAATGTAGCATGTTGTAATGCAACTATGAAAACATTCGAGCTTGTCTTCTCTGCCTAGTTAAATATAGTGTTTCCCAGGGACTTTGGACTCTATGGAAGCCTGCCTCTGGTGACTGAGATCTGACTGAAGGAAGACTTTCATGAAGCTCTGTGAATTTGTAGCCAGTGTTGGAGCCAGGATTGTCGCCTGGTCTACAGCCAGCTTATTTTACTGTACGCTAGCTGTAAGCTAATATTAGCGACCAATGGCATACACAGAGGGTGTGTGGTGTGTGGTGAAATTCAGGACAACTCTCAGTGAATTCAGTAGTGAAACATCAGAGTGTATACGCGGTGTGACCTGCCTGTGCAGGCACATCTAATGCGCTCTTTACATAGCAGGAAACCGACTGGCTTTGACTTTAGACCAGCTTTTTTTTTGGTCTATAGCGCTGTCGCTTTCTGCTGCCTCAAAACAGCAATCTGTCATCAGATGCGCCTGACCACACCTCATTTTAAGACCAACACACTCACGGTGCAAGTACATTTGCTATTTACACAGTAAAGTCTGCTTTAGTGTGAAACTTGCAATGAGACTTGTGCTGCTTGCTGCTGTGCATAGCTTGTCTCTGAGTCTCAAGCGAGCTCTTAAGCAGCTGAGCAGCAGCTCTCTGCTCCGGTTGGCCCTCCACACAATGCTCAGCAAACACCTTTTGTTTGATTTTGATAGAGTGAAAGAAGTTACATATTGTGCATCAAAGATTCTATGATTTATTGGTTTTCTTCAATAAAAGATGTGTCCTATCTGTGATGCAATTAAATATTTGTTTACAAAGAAAAAGTTAAAATGATTCCAGTATGATTGAGTGCAATTTAAGTTTTTATTATAAGGCTTTAAGAATACTCTGATGATTATCGAGATAATACCATGAATCGCAGCTATGTTACACTGGGTAATAGTGACATGAAATTTTCATATCCTCCCATGCCTAATTCATGTTCTTGTCCTCCTCCTCCTTTATAAAGCTCGTGACTCACACGCTGGAAAAAGTTGTACATGATCGTAAGAGCGTACATTCCTATGTATGTGCTGAGTACCTGTACCTGCAGAGACAGTTTAGAACAAACACGCTCACTGATTAGATGGTCTTGTGATGATGCACTAGCAGATTTGATTAGCTGGACACAGATGCATACTAACACCCGCACACACACACACACACACACACACACACACACACACACACACACACACACACACACACACACACACAGTCAGACAGAGGAAAGATCAGAGATCAGATGTACACAGACAGTTCAGTGCAGACGGTGCCGCTCACATCTCTATTGGCGTCTGGGCCAGAAGAGGAGACATC
>OMLP01046493.1:14601-44095 GCA_900302685.1 Spondyliosoma cantharus
GTACCTGCAGAGACAGTTTAGAACAAACACGCTCACTGATTAGATGGTCTTGTGATGATGCACTAGCAGATTTGATTAGCTGGACACAGATGCATACTAACACCCGCACACACACACACACACACACACACACAGTCAGACACAGTGTGACAACAGAAAGAGAAAGCAACACAGACCCAGACCAACAAACAAGTCCACAGCAGGAGAAATCTCACTAGCTCAACATCCCATCAATAATTCAACAGCCACTGGCGTGAGAGGCAACACAAAGAGGAGAGTGAGAGAAAGGAGGAATGAGAGAAGCAGAGGGAAAGGACAAGGCTTGGAAAAGCAGAACAAGAGAACTGATGAAAGTGAAGGATGACTGAGGGATACAAAATGAGAAGCATTTGCGTAATGGTATTATTAGAGGCCGGGGTTTGCCTGTGGGGAGACGTATCATCTGGTCTCTGAACTGATCATCATTCTGTCCTCTGAGGAGTTGACCTCAGTGCAGAGGCTCAGATCCTATTAGTCCAAATCACTCTGCTGTAATTAGTCTCTCACCAGCCATCTGACCTCTGCTCACTACATCTCCATAACTCCAATATGTTTGCCTTCACTCCTGTACTCCGCCTCACCTCAGACATGAACATATTTTCCCTCTGTGTCAGAGTTGGGCTCGCTCATCAAAAAAGTAATATCTGCGTATTATTCTTTACTGTTTTTCCAATTTATTTCCTTGCCTCCGAGCTGCTCGTTCTTCTGCTCAGTCTTCTATGGCCTTCAAATCTTCCGTTCATCATCACAAAACTGGATAACTCATTCCAGAGTCACTCATGCTCATTATCTTCTGTGAGAATGATCAAAGGTCGAGCAGACCACTACTTGAGCAATAAAATCAAAACAGAATAATTCTTCGATCTAAAGTAAATTAAGTTTTCTGTCTTATCCGACTATGCGGGATATGGTTCTTGAATTATTCATCGCTAGACTGATCAAGCTGTGACATGAAAGGTAAAATGTTTTAACTTCAACAACATTACATTTTTATACTAAATGTAATGTTGTAAATTACTAAGTAGCTATGGTTACGCAATACTACATGCAGAGAAATGTAGAAGCATCCACATGGCAGACTGTCTCCTCTTTTAGTGACTGAAAAGCAAAACTAACTCTGATGCAATTAGAGAAGTGTACCAAACCCTCGTGTCTGCTTGCTGCTCTGAAGCTGTCGGCTCTGTGCTGACTGTCAGGGAGGCCGACTTAGCTACTTTTGAAGCCGCTGGTTGAACCCTGTGTTCTCGTCCAGTGTGACTGACTCTGCGACTGACAACGCTGTCAGCAGACCGGCAGGAGGAACGCTGCATGGTGCGCTACAAGTTTGTAACTGAACTGTCAACACATCGCACACTTTTGCTTTCTCTCACTGTGTGTAAATCTGATGTTGATGATGAAATGAGACATGAAAGCCGATAACCAAGGGTTTAGTCCGAGTGCGTTTCTGACACTTTCTGGGCAGGAAAGTGAAATATAATGTATTGACGAAAATGCATCTGTAATAATGTTGAAACTCATGAACCCATGAACAACTAATGCATGACAAATAAATGTACCAAAAAATTAGTTGATGCATTGGTGGGAAGTGTTAACTCTGAGTTGAGGTGATAAGATTCAAACTGTGTGCTACAAACAACAAAGACATTTTGGAGATGGTCCAAGGATGTTCTGAGGGAACATGTAACAGCTGCAGTCGTTATCTGTGATGTTCCATCTCCAAAGACAAAAAAGAATGTGCAGTTGAAGGCCTGTTCTCAAAGTTGTCTGACAGAGAAGGCAGTACTGGTGTGTTTTCTAGGGATGCATGATATAGATTTTTTTCCAGCCAATACTGAAAACCAATAAGGACCTCCTTCTCATGGCCCATACTGATAAGATAAGCGCTGAAAGTTCATAACCTGAAGTTTATATCACCTGAGGTAAGGATGTATTGATTAAAGATGTATTGTATAATATTCCACTTTGTTGTTGTTCTTCTTCTTTTTCTTCCTCTTCTTAATTGGCAGATAGCGAACCCAGCTTAAAGGTGCAAACAGCCACCTACTGTATCGGATTTTGTAAATGCTGCACTTGTTATGTCATTGAAAATAATTTGACTTCATATTATTGGCTCTGTTTATCATCTAGAATTACACTGATACTGATATATTGCCGAAAATGTAGATTTCCCAATATCGGGCCAATAATTTATTGGTCTGATGTATATTGCACATCCTTAATGTTTTCCACATTTCTTTGTTCAAATAAAACCCCTGTTCACTCCAGATTCCCATTATCAGGGTACCTCCTGTGGCTTAAAATGTGTGTTACGTTTTAATTGAAATAGCGAATTTCCATTCTGACAGGCCTTATTCTTTAGGAGATGATGGATGGTTTTGATATCCAGTTGTCTGATCAGTGATTAAAAGCCTATCCACAATGCCTGCAGAGGATATTCTTTTTTTTTTTTTTTTAACCTTTATCTGAATAAGAATGACAGTCCCAAATACCTACTGTTCACTATCACACGTTTGGCCCAGACAGACATCTTGTATTCTAAAGTTCATCTCTGACACCTGGGCCGCAGGTGACGTGGGCCAAATGATTTTCCCTAAAGATGCTTTGGCCAATTATCAGCCACTTCCTGTAATTTTTCAGTGGCTAAAATGCCACCAGGAGTGAGTTTAGTAACTGTGAAGCTTGTCAAATATTTCATTAGCCAGCTCTCTCTGGAACACTAATCCCCCTCGATTGGGGTTAAAGTCTGTGTTTAACTCTGACCAGATCTAGTAATGCAGGGTAGCCCCAAGAGGTTTGTGTTAAGCCTTTTGAAAAATAAAATGTTCCTCACCCAAATGTTGCCAATCTCTTTTGATGAATTCGTTGCCTGCTTCTCCTCTAGTTTTCGTCATGTGTAGTTTTTGCAAATTTTATCAAAGCGCTCAAAGCCTCAGTACATCTTGACCTAGAAGAGAAAGACCAAAGTGCAGAGAGATGCCTCTTAATGCAATATAACCAATCACCTCTTTGTTTTGTTTTGTTTAATTTAATATATAGAACAATTTCTGCTCTGCAGATTTCTGGCTCACACGTGGATTCTCACAGAATACTAACTAGTCATCGGAATCACCCCGAGGGTCTCTACGCAGTAAAATAGTGGAGTCATTTGCCTCCTTTGGACACATAAAAATGACTCATTGCAAAGTCACATGTTTTAATGTAGGCACAGATAAAAAAAGAGGCCACAGTCTGGCACTGTATCAAGGTGTGGCATAAATTGCAAACTCACAACCCCTCATCTCAAAGGTTACATATTTATATGAGCTGCAAGCACTTCAAGTAAGCAGAGAGTGAGAGTCTTCCTTTTCCGTTTGTTTTATTTGAATATGTTTGAGGCTTGATGCGCATAATTAAATGCCCTGCAGCATCCTTATTGCCCATTTCCTGCAACCTCAAGTTTATTCTGTTGAACCACTGAGGGGTCCAGTCCAGGGATAGACTGATTATCAGCCTGTTTATCAGTATTTTTTCCAATTATTGGGAAATGTAAAATTAATTAATTAAAAAATGCAGTACTTTGGCTCTGATGCAGTATCATTCCTTTGATTGGTCTCAGTCGACATCCAAATGCATCAGTATTTGACAAACAACATCTTTAAATACAGTACTTAATTGAATTGTGCTAAATCCATCACTATTAATTTAAGTGCACCAGTAAAAAACTAAGACTGCAGCTGATGATTCCTTTCAGTAATGATGAATCTGCATATTTTTATTTTAATCAGATCCATTAGTTTTTATGGCCAAAAAATGTGAGAAAATAATAATCATGTCTCTCACGCCTTGTTTAAAGTCCAAGTTGATGTTTGATCCATCAGCGAATCCTCTCAAATGTGAGGCTGGGACAAGGGGATGTTTGCCAGGTTTGCATGAAAATAAAACATTAAAAAAGATAGATTTTCACATTTCAGTTGGATTTATGAAGCTTTTCTTTCTGCTGCATGTACCTGTAATTACATCAAAAATGATAGCTCGCTTAAATGTCATCTGGAACCTTGAGGTAGAAGTGGATAATGCCAGCTTCATGCTTGTGCACCTAAGTGACTTTCCACTTTTCACTTCTGATTCCATATCTTCTCCATTATATGATATCTGGAGATGGCTTCTGTGCTGACCTGTATGGTTGAGTTTTGAACCTTAAACTTTCAGCCCCATTCAGCACAGTACAGTTAGTCAGTAGCTCTCTGCCTGTTAGCATTTCATGCCCCGGGGGGATAAATCCGTACCCGTACCTTCGTGAGAAGTTGACCTCATGTTGATCCGTGCAGGAGTAGGGAGACATCACACTATCTTCCCTCAGACAACAGCACTGTTTGACTTTCACTGCTGCTTCCTCTGCTGTCACTTTGAACTGACCTGTACTTACTTTACAATAAAGGCCTTTAAAATATACTTTCAAAGACTTTTCTATTGTGGCACCTTAGGCCCTACACAGTAAAAGGTTTTTGCTGACAAGGTGCAGAGCTGTGGTCATTCAACCCAACCGTCAAAGGGACGAAGTAAAATCGGCTGTTGCCGGAGTGTAATTACTTGCCTACAGCCCAGCACAAATGTAATGAAACTTGAATTTTCCTCTCTTCCTCTTCTCTGCTTCAGGACATGACTGGGCATATGTTAAATCATTCACAGTGCTGGGCGTGAAAAAAGCCAACGGGCTGTGGGGTTATTATGAGCAGGTTAGAAAACATGGACAGAGGGGAAGGTGGTGAAAGAAAGAGGTGATACCACGCAGCTGGAAATCCGACAGCATCTGCACACGGCGACTGCGAGTAGACCGAGCAATTACTTTGAAATATTCAGGTCTCATTACGTAAAAAGGGCTCCAAGATGGTGGTTTGCACTGCAATCTATACTATATAATCCTTCCACTGTTTCTGCTGCTGGTGGCGTCTTCATGCAGCACAAATCCATGTCGAGGTCATAGTGTGTCAGACGTATAGCAGCAGACTTTTAAGAATTCAAGTTGACAGAGGTCGTGCTGTTCTATTTTCCCCGAAAAGCTGAGTGACAGAAAATCAATGGAGACGCACAAATTAATGCTGTCAGTGAAGAACGTTTGTGTGCCTGAAAATGCTTTTATAAAGGCGGCGCATTTGTTTTGCACTTTCGCTCAGCCTGCATCATTGACTTGATAGCAGAGGTATTGACTTGACACCGACCTTCAGCAACCTTCAGAGAAACACCGTGAACATGTTGCTCATAGGCTGCCATAAAGTTTCACGCAAACAACTACAAGTCTAACACTGTCAGACTCCTTTGCGGGGGATTTGTTTCCAGAAAGATTAGAGGTGGAACTGAAGTTTGTAATACCAGAGAGCATCTCTCTCTCTGTTTGCAGATCATGTGGGATTGACAGTAGATGGGAGGGCAAGAGTGAGGAAAGATGGTCCACTAGTTAATTGATGGCTCTCTGCTCTGCTCTCGCCCAAGTGAAATGTATGTGTGGGAAATACTGTTTAGGTTGTGTTGGTTCTGAAACCCAGATGTCCTGTATCTAGAATCCCGAGCCTTTCACATGCCACCTACTCTACCTCATTGTGAAGTCTAAACATAGCTATGTGTATGTTTGCCCATCTACAGGTGGCCTCTATTGACAGGCGTCCTGAAAACATGAACATATTCCTGTGTAGCCCGTGGCTCAGTTTAATCCATGCTTGGCTCACCTGAATAGACACTTACTTACACTTGATGAATACCGAAGTGAGCTGTGCAGAGTGGAGGTGAGGACACCGGAGGCGCTCAGGTGTGAGTTGTGTTGCAGTTTGCTGTGTTGAGATTAGGTGTCTCTCTGGACCAGTGACTGTTTACAACATTATTTTGGGAGATGTAGAAGAGATGACATTTTTATTCCACTGCTGTCATCTCAGTGTGGCTCTGCGCCGCACTGGGTGACATCTCTTCTTCTTCACGGTGTCTAATGCAGCTCAGGGTGTTAATGGTTAGTGCTGCTCAGTAATCAGGCTTTTGTTTTTTACTGCATCTTCGGGACGAACGACTACATCTCAGCACGTCCAAGATGTTTTGTCTCCATGACGACAGTTTTTCAAGATCTTCTCTTCGCCTCCTCTTTTCTCTTCTCGAGCGCTCTTGCTCTGGCCTCGGTGCCAGAATTTTATCAAGTACGCAGTCTTCTTCTCCCGCTTCGAGATAAATGAACTTCCTGTGAGTGGCAGGAAGTGCAGATTAAAGATGGCACAGAGTATTTCCTGGAGAGGTGGGCAGCCATGGAGGAAATGAGCTGACACAAGGAATTTAATAACACAAAAAATGCATTGAATATGAGAGCCAGGAGGCGGACAGGCTGCTTTAGCCTGTGATAGATGCATGCTTGTGCATTCATGTAGTATATCTGGATTTTAATGCATGTTGCTGAGAGGTGTTTTCTTGCAGATCCCTATTTGATTAGTTCTGTCATCAGACAGTATCAATATTCATGTATTACTCCATGAGATTTAAAAAAGCTTTGAAGTACAAAATTACTTGCGACAGTTTAGACTCTTCAGGCTGTATCCTAATTTTCATCCATCGAGTTGATACTGATTGTGCTTCTCTGGGCAACATATGCTCGCCCCGGCTTCCATCATATCGATGATTTTTCACTCCCCGTTCTCAGTGTCCCCACAAGTAATTCAGCTGTTCCTGTACCTCCTTCTGCTTCTACATGTATCCTCCTCATCTGTCGCCCGCTCATTTTTTATTAATTCCATGCTGGCTTTTTTCTTCCCTCCCTTCTTTGCCAGTCCATCTCTTTCCTTTATGTTCCCCTGTTGCTCCGTCCTCAGTTTGATTTATAAGTGATCACAGCCGTGTCTATAGCCCATATTTCAGATTTTAAAGGAACCGTCTGGAAGCCGGTGTGACTGATGACAGGTGTGCTGTGAGGACACTTGCGTTTGTTTGCATCCATGTCGAAGAAACAAACAAGAGGACATAACACCACGAACACCAGATATACACTAATAAAATAAAGTGCTTTCCATATAATACTCACTTCTTACATTTCCTCTGCAGTTAGTATAAAAGCAATCAGCATGCATTACGGGTTTGTACTGACAGGAAATGATGCATAACGTGCTAATGGATGCCAAGCTGTGACTTTGTACTGCCACTGCCAATCCAATTTTAAAGAGTGAAAGCAAAATGTTTTTCCAAAGTTTTTATTCCAGAAACTCGATCATCCAGGGGGACAAATGATCTTTTAGTTGGTGGTTCCCTCTCATGGTTTGGGTTTTTTGAATGATCATTTCCTGTTTTATTTAGTAGCTATCCTCTTGTGTCTTGTTGTCACTTCTGTTTCCCTCCTGTGTTCCTGTGCTCCTCCCCAGTCTGATTCCCTCCCCACACCTCTCTCACTTCAGTCTCACTGCCCTGTTCCCAGTGTCTCTCCACCTGCACCTTTTCCCCTCATTAGATTTCTTTATATTTAAGTCTGTTGTTCCCTCACTCTTTGTTGGTTCATCTGTTGTCATCCTGTTTTCGTCCAATGCGCCTCCTGTGCTCCCGTGCCTGTTACCTGGTCCTTGCGTGTCCACAGTGTTCCTCCTTGTGGTTTTCTGGTTTGCCCTTAGTTTTTGCATTACTGTGTAGTTTTCCTTTGCTAGCCATTGTTGTTGCTAGTTTTTGTGTTGACTCCACTTTTGTTAGTTCGATTTTGGATTTTGGAGTTTTGTTATCAGTGATAAAGCTCTATTTTTATTCCCTATCTGACTGTCTCTGTGTTTCTCTTATGTTTAGAGCCTTTCTGTGTAACTGTGACACCACTTTTGAATTGTTAGGAAGTGCCCTACAAACAGTAAAGTACAGTTACAATACAGTTGAGTGGTTTCAAAGCACATTTATATTAAGAATAAGAAGAAACCAGTCAAAGCAAAATGAGCAAATAATATGGAAGAATATCAAGGACACTGATGTCCCTAGCTACCGTAAATGAGGGGCCTTGTTGCAAAAGCCAAGTCGCATTTTGTGATGAGACACGACTTGGGAATCGAGAGGAGGGACACAGCAGCAGTTCTAAGTTTAACTGCAGATGTTCAGGCTTCTTTTAAGTGTTAATACTGTATAATGTGCTTACAACCACCCACCCAAAACCAACACACACACGCATGCATACACGCACGCACGCACGCACGCACGCACGCACGCACGCACGCACACACACACACACACACACATACACGCATGCACGCACAAACAAACACTTATCTCTCCCTCTGTTATTGACCAGATTGATCTCTGTATCCATTAATAAAGATGAGGACCTCTCTGCAGATATGATATATCAATAAGTGCTCTGCGTTAATACCATATAAGTTGATTTGTTGGACCCTTAATAACAGTTGTGTGCTGCTGACTGCGGGTGTCAGGCACCCAGGGGATCCTGCTCCTTCTGCCGCTGGTATTGCAATTTTAAACCCTTAAACTGCTGGGATGGAGGGAATGTAAGGAGACCTTAGCGCAGTTTTGCGCTAATGGAGACACAGCTGGAATCCACAGGAGCCCTCCCACATTTTTTTCTTCTAATTGAGCGTCTGCATGATTGAGCCCTTAAAAGTGCTGTCGAAATCCTAATGTAATCTGAGCAGAAGGAGGTGAGAATTAAATCGGAGCATGAGGAGGGAACTATGCATGATCAAACAGTGCAGTCAAAGTAATGGAACAAATTGCTCTTTCAGTTTCAGTTACATAATTGTTCAATGGCTTAGAAAGGTTATTTTGTGGTCTTACGTGCATATTAAAAACATCTAAAAACACAAGATGCAATTAGATTCTAGTTAAGAAAATGTGTCATTTTCCTTGTTCTTGTTCTTGGGCTGAGACTGACTGTGAAATAGTTTAACTTGTACGGTACAAGATGTACTTTTATCACACCATTAAATAAAACAAATACAATTCACAGCAATACATTTTACAGGCACACATGGTTAATTTAGACTAATGTTTCACATTAAAAATGTATGTGTAATATCCATGCAGTGTTGAATTTCATATAACAGTTGCTTAAAGCCGACTGAATAAACAATACTGGATTTTTTTCTCCTTATGAAACTCTGCAGTGTGGTGGCTATGACATGACGCTTGTGTTGTGTTCAGTTTGCATCTGCAGTCAGAATGACAACCACATACAAACAAGAGCACATCAGAAAAAATGGTGGCTTCCTACTAGAATATCAGAAGATATTTGTATAAAGTTAAGAAATAAAGGCCTGTCTCCAATATATGCTTTGAATAAAGGCCTCTTCATTCTGCCGTTGAGATGAATAAACATGTTGATAAAAGCTTATCACCAGGGTCGAGAGGGTTCCTCTCCAACGTTTTGGTTTGGGTTAAAATCACTATGTTTCTTCCCTAACTTCCCTTACAAACTTTCCCATGTTATCTTAACAATTTCACTATATTAGAAAGCTAAAATAACTGACTTTTGACTTCTGTTTTAACACTGGACACGAACGTCGACTCCTAAATGAACATCCTGTGCTTGTTGAACTCGATCTCCTCTCAATACAGACTTTTCACCCTTTATACTACTCCTCGCGCCCTCCTTTCCAGCAGTAATAACTGCTATATCCACTAGAGCCCAAAAAAAACAAAAATGGGTTGCAATAATCTGTTTACATTATTGATCACCATGATCTTTCTGATGAAGACATCAAATCCACATGTGACAAATGCCAATCACATTTTAATGTATGTAATGCATATGTGATAAATTTAGCTGCTACTGCTGCGATCACTCACAGGAAGGTAAGAGAGACTGCATGTCCCAGTTTTTGGATAGAAAGTGCAAGTAATTTAACAAGTAGCGTGACAAATTATTGCTTCAGGGAGTTAATAAGAAAAGTAATATCATAACTTTAAAAATGATCTGTGAGTAATGACTGGCTCACTACTTGAATTCCAGTACAAACCGCAACACTACTGTCAAATCTTCTTTCTCTTTCGCTCCCTCTCTTGCTTTTACCAGCAACAATCGCTTTCCCTCCCACACATTTCTCTCCATCTTTCTCCGTAGGACATCATTATGTGCAAGACAGGGAAGATTTTAAGCTTCTTGGACACAGCCTGTGATGGTTTTCTTTCATTTTTCAAAACTTTGTGCACACTGCAGCCAATGAAAGAGAACTAATGAGCAAATTAATTTTCATTGTGACGTATGGGTGGTTTCGGGTGTCATTCTGCTCCGATATCAAACTGACGTGTTACATTTTTTAGGAAAGAAACACAGCGTGGATAACAAACTATCTTTGCAAAGCGTTTTCATCAGGATATAATGCACGTATGGTGCCTCAGCGTGGTTTCTTTCTTCAGGCTGCAGTGTTGCCTGGTGACTGTTACTTTAGGATTCTGATTTTCTTAATAATCCTACAAATGAATCTATGAAATCTATTAATTTTGGAGTGCTACATGATTGTATATGCCTGTGTGATTTAAGTTTTATTTTTGACTCATTTTCTGTCTCATGTGGGTTGTTTTCA
Source organism: Spondyliosoma cantharus (assembly GCA_900302685.1). Taxonomy (NCBI): domain Eukaryota; kingdom Metazoa; phylum Chordata; class Actinopteri; order Spariformes; family Sparidae; genus Spondyliosoma; species Spondyliosoma cantharus. Next base: position 25,152 of record OMLP01046493.1, read on the forward strand.
GCTCGTAGAATATTGCAAAATAATTGCAGCTCCTTAATCTAAATTGTTTTTTATCATTAATGTTTTACAAGCTACATCAAATGACTCCTGTTGGTAGAGAAAGAGGCAAAATTAAGTCATAGCTGTGTGAGCTATATTTTCTAATTTCCGTGCTTTGCTTTTGTTTGCTTTTTTTTTGTTGTTGTTTTGGCCAAATTGAGTTGTGATTGGCAGGGAAGTGGTTCTCATGTAACCACAGAAAATGACCAACAGTTGATAGATTTATTTCGGAGAGGAAAATGTAGAAATTGGGCATGCGGTCAGAGACAGGAAGACTGGAAAGCCATTTACGACTGCCTTCAGCTCTGGAGAAATATTCAGAGCTCTGAGCTCCAAAATGAAGTGGGACATAAAGTTGTCTGAGGAGAACACAGTAATTGGAGCGTGTGTGGTCTGAAATTATGAAGTTTTGCAAGAAACTTCCAATTTTCCAGCATTGATGATGCAGTTTTTTTTTTACTTAATTTATTATTTCAATAATTTTACCTTACATTTTTGTCACAAAGTTTTTTTTTTGTATCACAGAAGGGATAAACAGCAGACTTTTGGTGACAAACACTCAGGCAATCTTAATCATAAATCACAAGGTCCCTCTGAATAAATGAAGGATAAATAATTCTTTGGAATCTATAGAATTGCCATGCATCCGACTGAACATTTTGCAACTCTTTTTCAATGGGCAAACTGAGCCGTTAGGCATAGTGATAAGTATAGGATTTTGGATGATTGGAAAGATGCGCATTCACTTGCGGGACAACTTTAACAAGTTGCTCATGTGTGACATACTATCAGCGTTTTTAATAGCGATTGGCAATACAATCTCATATCCTCCCGAGGAAACCGATTATCTCAGGTTAACCAAGTAAAGTTGACAATTGAATTTAGGTTGTGCGGGCTAAAAAGTTTTAACAACCAAAAATCATTAGTCTCCTTTACTTGGTAATTTTGAAGTAATCTGCTTCCTCGTTTTTTTAAGTGTGGTGAAGAATGCCATGCAGAAGGCAAGCAAAGCAGAGAGTATGATGGAGGTTTAGAGCTGAGAAGAGTGGGCTGGTTAAAGGAGATTATTTGGCTCCTTCAACACCTCTTTGTTACCATCTGAACACGAGCTGCTCACTGTAGCCACCGGTAGACAAACTGGGACAGATTTGTTACTGTGCATTCTGTGTTGTGCTTTGTTTAAATATACATTGCAGTGGACACAATGTGAGTATATCACTTATTTTTACCACTGATTGATATTGAAGAGAGCATTAGAAAAGTTATTTTAATGAATATTTGTTAATTAAGAAATTACACTTCTAGTAGTAAGGCCTGGCCAGTCTGAGACTGTCCTCTCCATAAAATGACTACATTTTCTTTTTTACATTCACTCGATTATTCTCTTTTAAGCATCCCTAACCTTAACTTTGTTGCTTTAGATGCAGCTACCTGAACAAACCTTAATCATAAAGGCGGCAGATAAAGATGATTTATTATTGTGGCAGTCAGGTGTTTTGGAAGACGCAGACAAACAATGTGGTGAGATAATGTAAAACACAGTTTGCTTTTGAAGGCAATGATGAATGAATTGTTTTGATATTGATGTTGAATGCTTTATTGTTTTGTTTATGATGAACACTTTTGCTGCATAATAGTCAGGTGGAATATTTATGTGGCTTCTCTCTTGGTGCTGTCAGATCAAACAGCACCTCACTTGTATATCACCCCCTCAGGTTCATGTATGAATTAAAAGTATCATTTATGAGCCACAAGTAGTGGCATGAAATGTTCAGTCATTGCAAGGAGGTTTACCATTGAAAGCCCCACCAATGCTTGTTGAATGCATCTGTGGTGTTACCTTGTTTATCCCAAGCTTTGCGGAGCTTTCCGTGACTTAGAGGAGCCTCTAAAGGCATCAACAGTCTTGGCTGTTTTGTCACCAAAGACCTGCACAGTAAAGAAACTCCTTTGTCTGTCAGCAAGGTTTTGACTGACATGTGCTGTATCGTGCTGCTGGTGAACCGTGTTGTTTTCAGTTTACAGCGTTCAATTCATTCCGCTTTTTATGTTCGGAGTGTCGGTCTGTAGCGCTGCGATGTGAACAAAACTGCTTGATGAGCGTACCCAGAAGACTGTTGTTCTCAACTTATCACATATAAGAGTCTCTTAGCCTCCAGTGTGAGCCTCCAGGTGCAGTCCTGCTTGTCCTCGTCCCTTTGCTCTCTGCGGTGAGTGATTCAGACCCACAGCGCATTCGGCTAGCAGGTTGGACAGAAAACCAGTGAAGCTGCAGTGCCCCGGGCTTGAATATAAGCTGCTCTGGCACAGGACATGCTCTGCTTCTAACATTAGATGCATAGCTTCAACCACTTTGTTCCAGCAAACCAACACAGAGCAGTCCCAGGTTTACACAGTGAACGCAGTGCTCCATCAGTAATTCATCATCTTCCATCTGCACTGAGGTGTAAATTAACTTACTTTCTGATCTGATAGCATAGCTTCCTGTGAGGTGTGCGCCTCGAATTTCGTCTTTCATCTTCCACCAACCTTCATCTTTGTCCTCCTCCTCCTCCTCCTCCTCCCTCCCTCCCTCCCTCCCTACTTCGTTTATCTCATCCTGAAGCAGTAGTGGGTGGCACAGGGGCGTTTTCTCAATTTTGCTTTCCTCTCCTGGGCTTCTGTCCAGTGGGATTTTTCACGGTGGTGTTGTAGAGCACAATTTTCTCCACCTCCATCTTTTCAATTCTTTTATCCATGTTCCCAAAGCTCCATTCACCTGCAGCTCTGAAAATCCATGAATACTACTGTTCCCAGGATGCTGTTCTCTGTTTGCTTTGCTGAAAGGCATTGAGTAAACAGGAGCACAGTGAGGAATTTTAACCAGGTGGAGGATGAGTCAAATGCGTTTGACCTTGGTTGTATGACGTGGCTTCAGGAAAATGAGAAATGACGACAACAAAAAACAAATGCCACCTTCTCTTTACAGTGAATCTGAAATTCAGATCGTCACACCCTTTGAGGACAAACACTGTTTCTCCCAGCATCATCCTGCCTTTCCCCCTTCGCTCTCCCTTTACTACCCCCTCAGCCCCACACACGTAGCATGGCCTCATTTTGGCACAGAGCGAAATAAAAGACGAATACAAGCGCACCGAAAAAATGCCGCTGAAAACCTGCATGTAGGGCTCTCTGTGTGAGCTCAGGCACAGATTTTTTGTGTTATTGCTGTAGATCTGTTCTCATTACACACTTGTGCCCACGGGGTATAGAGTGATGATTGCTGTTTTTCGCAGCCAAGCAGGCTGAAAAACATTTATATAGTATAACATTTGCATAAAATTGAGAAAAGTGATTATGCTCTGCAGCAAAAAATATTTTTTTCTGTTTACAGTGCACCATGTTTATACATATATATCTATTTCATGTTTTTACCCACGTCACCATTGTTGTTTTGTTATATTTTTTCCATGCATTTGATCATGGCCTCTTTATCCTCTGACCAGACTCACCTGCAGTTGTGTGCTTCATTTAGACAACAACAAAAAAATAAAGGCCAAGAGGGATTATGAAGATTGTTTTCGCCCCAGTCACCAGGATGAAAATTAGCAGTTAACCTTATCTACAAACCACTGATACATTCACATTTATATGGTGTCATAGGGTACGTAACATATTGACATTTCCACAATACATGTTATGTCACATTCACATTAAATATTTATTAACCTGGCTTTTTAAGTGTTACAACCACTGGATGTAATTTATGACTTTTTTTAACATGACATCACTGGACATTTTTAAGGAGACCAACGGACAATTTCGAGACATGTATGTGGCGACTCACACAGGTATTTTAAGGCAAAGCACGATCACTTCTTAATCCTAACCAAGCGTTTTTTGTGCCTAAACCTAACCAGAGCATAGAGTAAAGTTTTAACTTACCTGTTATTTTGCAGCGACGTACTTTGGGGGATTGGACATAATGAATCCATATGTATTCCTCTCATACACTGAGACTCTTATTTCTCATCTGATGTGTACATTGCAATACTTATTTATTAGACCACAAATGAAGTCTTTCCTGATTGAAATGCTCTGTGGTGGAAACAGTTCATCTAATCTAAGCAGAGTTGCTTGAGGGCACATTTAAATGTAAAACCCGAGTTTTATGTCAAGAATGTATCAGCACATTAACTGTGATGAAATTGGGAGGCTGAATGCAAACAAATATGAATGGACTGAAGTTATTTGGCATTTTGCCATTTTCAGATGTTTTTTAAAGGTAAATTTCACTTTCATGCTGCTTACTTTTGAAGCTTTTGGTGCCATAATTGTCGAAATGACTGTATGGAACTAAAACCTGAGTTGTAATAGATGGGATTTCCCAAAAAGAGGACGTTTCTATTTTGTAACTTCATCTGTTAACAGTTTTCTCTTCGCCTTTGCCAAAGAGGATAAACATGTTGAGTTTTTCCTCTCCCTTTAGCCATCCTCCATCTGACACTGTGAGAAAGTTTCAGCTTTGTTTCATGCTATTAAGCACTTCAGCACACTTGCTGCCAAATCTGAACTAGTGTGACATTATCCAACATGCAGTGCAGAGGCTGCCAGTCTGCTTGGCAGTGCTCATGTTTGCATGCAGTAATTATTCTAATGTCTTAAAATCGACGTGGTAATCTTTTATTGATGGGAAAATGCTGCACTTAACACCTTTAAATATGCATGCCAGCAGATACAATCAGGCACACACACACACACACACACAGACACTTCAGTCTTTTTTTCGTTTCATGATAGATGAGATCACTATCTTCTCAAGAGAAGTGTGATAATTAAGTCAATCAAGTAAATGACAGAAAAGAGACAATGTGACCACATGCTGAAACTGTCAAAGCAATAATTAAGGAGCTAATCAGAAACAGAGATATCATTACTAAATCATTAAGGTATAAAAAATGTGACAGTGTGGAGATGTGTGTATTTGGTGTGGCTAAGCCTTCTTTAATGCCTTAATCTCGCTCCTCCACCTTCCTCGGGGAGACAGCTGCATCACAGAGGCTTGGCTGTATGTGGATTTAATTCCTCTCTGCGTTCATTGGTAATTGAATTCATTATGAGGACACTGGGCCAAATCGGTTGTTATTTTGCAGTCAGTCGAGATTGCTAATTAGAAATTAGCTCAAACATTCTGGTGCGCTGCCCTCAGGGAGTGTCGTCGTCACTCCAAATCTCTGACATACCTACCAATAGCTCATAATTACTGCCACAGCTTTGCAGATAAGCGCACTCTTATCATTATCCCGCTGCCGAGTGCCGATAAGTCATCATCCACTGTCCACATGATTAACATGCTTTAAATGTAAAGACCTCTGTCCATGTGGGGCCCTCAGATTCCTCTATTAGGCAGGGCAGCTGGGTAGATTTTACAGGAGTTTCAGTAGGCTCACCATATGAATGCTTCTATAGCATAACATAGAAGATTTATTTTTTCCACCTCGGAGTTTCAGGGATTGCATGCTCAGAGGCTCCCTGAGGAGGACCAGGGCTCAGGAAGTTGTAGTGGCACTGTGTTTCAGTTTTCAAATGGACAAGCTTGACCGGTACAAACATGGTGATGCCTATCCTGATTGGCTTGATGCTGCAGTGTTGTTTATAAGGTAGTTTTTGGAAGTCAGGCAATATAGCTTCAAGAAGCCAAAATCAATATATATATGTGTATGTATATTCACAATTTTAGGTTTTATGAACATGGCTAAACAGTGCAAATTGAAGTCAAGTCATTCCAGTCTCAACAACCCTTGATCTTTTCTGGATAACGACAAATCATGTCATCTTAAAAATCTTTCACACGGTCAGAGCGCCTAATGAACTAACACACAGCACATATAAGTTTTATAAGTTTTATAAGTTTTATAAAAGAGTTTTATAAGAAAATTACTAAATTGACCGAGGTTCATCCGGGTACCAAGCTTGCTCAACTGTTATTGGAGCACAGAGCAAAAATGGGTGGGAGTTAGGAAGGATCATTCAACTTGTTTACCTGTGGAATTTTCTGAACAGCTGTTTTTTGAGCATTTCACAGCTTTCCCAGTCTTTTGTTGCCTGTGTGAAAGTTGTTTGAAACATGTTGCTTATTCTGTATTTGCTGGCACCAAATATAAAGTAAGCATATATTTACAAAATGACAGAAGTTTAAACATACCTTCTTTGTACTGTTTCCAATTGAGCAAATGTCAAAAAGGATTATCAACTTATCAAATTCTATTTATTCATATTTAACACAGCTTCTGACAAATTTAGTATCAGGGTTATAAAACGTAATGGTTTTGCAAATAACAGAGAAATGGTGTCGTCCTGCTGATAGAGCTGTCAGATTAGAAGAGACTCTTTTGTGTCTTTCTAGAGGCGGTGGACAAACAACATAATTTGTTGTTTAATTTGAAGAATTTGTTGGTAAGTAGCATTCCCAGCTGTGAGGAAGGATTAATGAGGTTTGGAAGTGCACACACAGGTACTTCATTCATGGTTGTAAATGCCTTCAGTGCATGAAAACACAGCCACAAACGGATACAGAATTCCTGGATAATCCCATGATCTCATATTCTCTGTATTCACCTCTAAACACTACTGAATGAAGTTGTTTCTGATATATCAAATAGTATGCCTATGGCTGGAGGGAAGCGAAAAGGGGATTCACAGGGGGAGAATATTTTTGGAAGGGGTAGAAAAGCATGCAGGAAAGTGGCTTTGTGGAGTGAAGTTGCTAAGCAACTCCATTTACCCATGCATGAACGTACTGGAGATATGAATCAAAGTGCAGAATGACTGACAGAGAAATCAAGACAGAGCAATTCAAATGAAAACAGTTTGGAGTTGACATTTATGAGAAAGTGAGCATGTGCATGTGTGTGCGTGCGTGCGTCCGTGCGTGTGCGTGCGTGTGTTTGTGTGTGTGTGTGTGTGTGTGTGTGTGTGTGTGTGTGTGTGTGTGGAGGAGGGGTTTGCATGCTCTGTTGCAGTGGCCTGAGACTACATTCATCCCTGCTGCTACCACCGACGTGCTGCACACATCCCATCTGCAAAGATTAGCCTCAATTGTAGAGACTTGTACTATTTTTAACTGACCTAGCATGCACAGTGGCCAGCGCAGAGAGGAGTCAGGTCTTTCTCCACGAAAACAAAGCTTCTAGCCATTAGTTAGTTTCATCTTTTACTTCTGTGGCATCATCAGTTTTCCTCCAGTCTTCTTTTTTAATCTCCCTGTGCTTTGCCTACCCTTCTTTTGACTTGTCTGGGATATTCTCTTATCACCAGATGGGTTAAATACCAACATGATTCTTATGTTTTTTTAATTGAATTTGCCAGAGACCAATTGATCTTTTGTAAGATCGTTATTACGTTTTACTGAAACAAATTTTCTTTTTTTCTTGGTTGCCTGAAAAGGAAACATTTGTAATATACATTTACACAATGAGGCATAAAGCGGCAGTGTATTCATCTTGTATCTTTTATGTCACATTGCAGTGACAGTAAGTGGCTTCAGTTAAGTCAAAGATCCGCTTGGTGGTGAATGTCAGTCCTTTGGCTCCAGGTGCCGTGTTGTTCATGTGTGGCCTCAGTGTGACCCTTCAGCACTGAGTCATGCTCTATGAGCTCACACGCTCCCATTACCAACTGACTAGAGCGTGTGCAAATCCATCATCAGCTGGCACTGCAATACCCGCAACCCTCCATCTCTCAGTCTGTCTCCCCACGTGTCTTTAGCAGTGCGTCTCATTTTCTCTTCATCCCTAAGACACTCCATCTTTCCCTTTGTCTCCTGACATCATATAAACCTTTGCTCCCTTCATCCTCCTTCTGGGTTTCCTCCTCGTCACTCAGCCTTTCAGAGGATTGTCTTCACTACTTTGCCCTCCGTCGCAGGACTTTGTCTGATAGTTACAAAAGAAGTATTTTGTAACTATCGATATTGAAAGCTGGGCATTGGCACTAGTGTCAAAAGACGAATAATAGAAATCTTCAACTGATGGCAAGCAAGAGACCTGAATTCACTGTAAGGCTCAAGGCGTATTTATTCTACAACACAGGGTTGTACAACAAAAATGCAAGTTGTAGTCCCTTTATGCTACACAAGAAAATGGTGTTTTATGGTGGAGTGTTGAGGATGAGTTGAGAAGTCTCACAGGCTGAGGAAAGAAGCTGATCTGTCATCTGTGGGGTAAAGTGTGTGTTTGGCTTCGTTACAAAATGTCTCTTTTCTATAAGATTGATTTCTGCATGTGTTAGCTGATTTGATTGAGCAAAATGTGCACTTCAAATAGCTCTTTAATGGTAAATAAAACCTATAGTAGTACACCTGTCACTTTTTCTGCAATATTTTGATTTTACAAAGCTCAAGGGTTGGACAATATGACAATATAAAGTTTTACTTCTCAACTATAAGAGACTTTGTCCTGTTAATTAGACTAAAGGAGTTGTCACTTTGATATGCTTTAGGGTTGGTATGTTTCCTTATACGTGTATACCTGCATCCTTAGGTATCTGTAAATTTTACTTCATCGGTGATGGGTCAAAGAAAAACAAATTATACATGGATGCTAACCATATATGAAAAATATGGATCCGGATGGATGTCAGGCAATTTAAGGTAAATATAGGCTAAGTAGTAGATCTTGCACGGTAAAGATTCACAATATTTAAGGACTGAGAATATGTTATGAAGTTTTAGCAATCTCGCCCTTATTTTAGAATTCATTTTTGACTCAAAATTTGTTTCAATTAGGGAGGGAAAAACATCACGTTATAAATTAAACTTTTGGAATTTGACATTCCTTTCAGAATATTGGAGATAAGAACTGAGATTCTTATGTGAATAATTTTTTTAACCACCCTGATTTGGTTGGAAATCAGGACCAATTCTATGGCAGTATTGCATTCATAGGACGCAATTTATGACATCAAAACATATAAATATCTGAGTCAGCTGACTCTTTCTGACAGTGAGTGCAGCTGTGGAGTGTGCTGTCCCTTTCTTTTATAAGTGAAGTATGTGTAAATGTTACAGCGTTGAAACCTCCAGTGAGGAGTAACACCTTTATTTAACTGTGAAAGCTGACTCGAGAGATGAGACGAGAAGTAAGACTGAAAGAAAGGTTTTTGATTTACTACAGATGTTTCCTGATCTGCAGGATTTTGATGCAACACATTTAACAGCATCGCCCTGTTTTAAGTGGCTGAAAGACTTACAGCCCTGTAACGACACAAGGACTTTTTCATCCTGTCTGATGTGATAACGTGCTGCATCTGTTTGACTTGCACAACATCAAGGAGTAAACAAGACAGTTCATTAGATGGCATAAATGCACTGTTGAGTTCTGTAGCAGTTGAGGCTCTGTTGCCATGTATTCAGAGCATATTGCTGGGTGTTTGAATCTCCTCCCTGGTTGCTCCTCTGTCTGTTCGTCCCCGAGTGAACTGGTGAGCAGATGGGAGGTTGTCGGGGCTAAGAGGGGTTGGTGACAATCGGGGGGGTTGGCAGGCTCTGCTGTAGGGAAGAAAAGAGGAAGTAATGATATGTCATGTCTGCTACATTAACATGCCTTATGTTAAGGAGTGCAGAGCAGCCGTTGCATGTGTATTTGTCATGCAACTTGTCATCCAGCGTTACTGTTCCAGTCTTAATTCAGAGCATGTCTTTCTTTACATTGAGATTCACTTAAAAATGTGTCTTGATCTTTTAAAACATACAAGAATTAACACAAAATGATCAACAAATTTTGTAGTAAAAGTTTTTTTAAATTAAGATTATTGATAGACTGCGGCAAGGTGAAAAGTTAAACCGCCGGAGGTCAGCTGATGCTCAGTAGGTCTAAACTATGATAGAAATTTGGTTTAGCTGAATTCCAGCTATGCTAATCTGATGCGAGGTGACACAGCAACATGCAAATGTTTCATCCACTGAAATTTAGAGCGAGAAAGCAGAAAGGGTTCAGTGTGTTTAGCAGTATTGTGCTTTTGTACCACATCTATTGAAGAATGTATGTATATGTATGAAATACCGAATGAAAACAAAACAAGATATCAAACAAGCAGAGTGCAGCCTCACTTAAAATGTTCCTCCAACCCACTTTCATCCATTATATCAGTTGATTTTATTACTATTTAATTGGTAACTAGGACTGTCTCTTAAGGTCTTCTAGTTAAGATAACTCATCTGATTTTTTGGTTTGACTGTGTAAAAAGCAGAATAATAGAAAACTCCTTTGAACAGTATTTTCGTGAAGCTTCAGGACATATTATTCCCATCAAAATGATTTAATTGAGCCGTCATCAGCGCAGTATGGGCTTATAGTCCTCAGGATGACATGACTCAGAGGACAGATTTAGCAACTGTCAAACTTGATGATTCTCAAACCACCTTTTCAGGCATAAATCAGACATTATATATCAGTTGAGTTTAAAAACAATACTGCTTCTGTAGCCTGTGGAAAAGAGCTAAAGAGACAGCGATGTTGTCATTGTTTGTAGCTGCTCTGTAACTCTCACAGAGGCTTTGTGTGCTCGTCTCTGTGTGACAGATTCTCATTCTTTTTCTTATTATGCAGTGCAGCTGCTCTTGCTTTAGCCCTGTGGCCTGTTGTTGGTCCCTGGTGTGTAGAAGGACAATGAGTAGATCAGAGGTCGGCAACTGTGTCGTCCCTCTGTCTGTGCGTGTGTTAGAGATCAAGGCCTTAGAGCTCATAATAAACGATTTTTAGGGAACAATTCTGGGCACGTCATTTGTTTTGTGTCCCTGTCATGTTAGTTTGTCAGGGTGAGGTTGGAAGGGAAGTTACAAATTCATCAGAGGGCAGAGATGAGAAGAAAGGTGGCGGAATTGGCTAGCAGGAGAATGTTTTGATCATTTCTCTATAATAATCATTGCTATTACTGCCAAACTTGTCAAAGACAGATTCATGGGAACAAATCACTCGAATGAAACAGTTTATACTGATGTATTTGACATGTCTGGCCCGTTTTGTTGTTACTTACTCTATTTGCTGTATATGATATAGCCACGGTTCCACTTTGGGAAATTTCCAGCAGTTAAAATGCAGCAACAGAGCAGCATTTATTGATCTGAAACATCAACAGTAAATGTCAAGTTTTGATGTCAGAACCGGAGAATCAAAGGACAGGCAGATCTTTCTAGACAAACCATTTTGTATTGACTTTCTTTAACCAGACAGAGATAAATCCATTATGGAAACAGGCTGACATACTATTGTCTCTCCAATAGTGTTTTTCATCAAATCACCATACAATGCAGCCCCACAGACTTGTTTGTTTGTTTACTCTCAACTGAGGAAATAGGTCCTGCTCTGTATACCACCACGGTACAAATAATGAGTCATTGATAAGTAACAACCATTTGTTTAACTTGCACAGTCCTACATGACAGTTAATTTATGTATTCTTTAAAGCTAATAACATATTTTCTTCTTGGGGCGAGCAGGACAGGCAGAACCAACAACAATATTAGCATTGTTATAAAGTTGATAAAAAAACAAAAAAAACAATACAGGTATATATTTCTATTTGATGATATATTGTCCCCAAATTGCTGCTCCTGGATTGGAGGGACAGGCTGGATCCACTGTACTGTAGAACAGCAGAAGGAACAAATTAGATGTATGGTATCACTGAGCACAAAAACTCAATGCGAATAGGGAATCTGATAATGTTGAAAAGAGGAAAGGAGTTGGTTACCTCACTGAGAAGTTGGTGGTGGTCTTCATCTTACAGCTAATTGAGGTTAACTGATCTGCTCTCTGTGAAATGCCATAAAAGGGCCATCATTTTTTTCTGTAGACTAGCGTGCTTTATAATAAAGTGGACTCGGTTTCACCAATTCAATGCTTTTACTGTGATGCTGCCGCAGGAGGAAATGTTTGGTTTGTATTGTACTCCAAAAGAGCTTCTTCTCTGTTGTTTAGTGCACAACAGGTTGTTTACAGCTCTTTAATCAGGGCTTTTTTGATTAAAAGTAGCTGCCTCCTGCTGCTGAAAACAAGGCTGGTGAGAGTAGTAAGAGCAACCAATTCATCAGCAAGTTAGGGACCAGAAAACAAAAACAATGACTGGAAAGGATAAAACACTCACATTTGAGTAGACTTTTGATGACATTTCCCTAAAAGTGTTTCTGTCTGTCTATGTTCTTCTGAACAACATTTCTGTCATCCTAACCGTCAAAGAGATGATACAGTACCTAAAATCAGGGCCAACATAACTATACAAAATTAATTGAGGTTATGTATGAGTTGCAAGTGGTGGATTTTGTTTTGAACGCAGAAACATGCCTTTATAAAACAAATATATATGCTGCAACAAAAGGGGGGAATTACTGGAATGAAAATATATCAGTGTGGTTCGAGTGAATAAATGAAGATGTAATGCAACACAACACACAACAGAAGCAAAGCACATGCAGGGCTCCAGCTTCACCTCACATGGTCTGCTGTATATAGTAGCATCCTTTACGTTTCTTGGTCTGCAGCGTTACGCTCCAGAAAACAGCTTATCACTGGTCACTGAGTTGACTTTCTAAGGCCTGTATCCAAAGGGACTGTCGAGATGGAGTTGGTGTGATCAGGAGGTCATTAATGCCGCTGAGGGATGAGCTAGTCAGGTGGAAACAGACACACACATACTCCGACATTAACTCATCTTTCCAGAGTAAGCACATACAGTGACACAGGCTGATGATGACCCGCTGTGGTTATTTTCTTTAACACTCTTAAAGTCAGAAGTGGAGGCTGTCGGCAGGTCTGAATCATAAGGGATTTGTAAAAGTTGTGGACAAACTAAGAATATTTTAGAAGAATGCCTTTTTATGCAACCCACAGGCCTGTGCGTGGGATGGCTGGATGCTGCTTCGGTGCTGCCGTGGATGCCTCAGGTGATTTTGAATAGATTTATAGTTTTGAGTAGGATTTAGAGCTTTCATTTTAGTAGCACCAGTTCAACAATAGACTTGTGGTACGCTATATGTCTGTATGTCAGGGCACTGTACAAGGACCATTCATGAGAACACACTGCGAAATCACAATATACAAAAGACAAAACGGCCCAATTCTAATACAACCCTTACCCATACTACATCATGGCAGAGAACTCAGTTATGTCCTTTCAACCAAAGCCAACCAAGTGATGGTTCTGTGCTTGTGTTGGTTGGAGTTGGTTAAACCTGAAATCCTATTGATTTGTTTTTCCATGATCATGAGAGCAACCATGAAGTCACATCATTCAGCCTGACACGACTGGTCCTCGGACTACTGTTGCTTCGATTTGGCATCTATAGTGACATAGACACAGTCCACTAGCTTTTTTTTATTTAAATGGGTATCTTAAGCAGTCTTAGTCAGTCCTTGGGCTTTAGCCCCTGATGTAAGCAGTTCTTTGTTCTAGACCAGTAAAGTGTTGCTGCCACTCTGGCCTTTTCCTGACCAGCAGCCAGTTCTTTGGCTGGAGAAACGCAAAGAACTGATTCAAGAGTAGACACTGGCTCTGCACCTGCACCTGAACCACCTTGGTGGAAAAGGAGCATCTCTGGTTTAATGATAAATTGTCAACAAGCATGAAACAATTGACGCTAGTTTGCTGATGTCTTGGTAGCTAAAAAGCTAACATTACATTGTCATTGCTGAATTGTGCACGACAGTTCCACATGTTGCACCCCCAGTCAGCTAAGGTAATGAAGCAGAAAGCTTTTTTAATTGATGACTTGATTGATAGGGTGAAGTTGGGTTGACAACTTACAAGTAATCATAGATAGATAGATAGATAGATAACTTTATTAATCCCCCAAATTAGGTCATCATAGCAGCGGCACAAGTAAAAATACAATCAAAATGTAAGGGCAGATATAGAAATTAGAGCTGAATGATTACTCGAGTACCCGAATAATTCTATAAAAAAAAGTTTGAAGCAAAATCTCTGTCTCGAGGCTTGGTTTAATTCCTATCACCCATGTAATGTGGCCTGCTTAACTCAGGGACCATTTTTCCACACGGACCGTTATTGTGGACACACACTCAGGGCACACTACGTTCAGAATTGAGTGGGTGCAATGACGGAGAGCCAAGAAACCGTCCGTAAAAGAGAGAGAATGTCCAAACTTTGGGATCATTTCACACTTAAAAAAGAACGTAACAAAGTGCAATGTGTCTACAGCAAAACAGAACTGGCGTACCACAACAGCACGTCGACAATAATTCAACGTCTGAACCGAAAGCATCCAGTTCGCCAAGTGTCGCCTACTCAAGCTAACATAAACATTGACGTTAGCTAATTTAACGTGGTCTACCATCGCTAGTTAGAGCTTATGGTATTTGTAGAGGCTGTAGCCTGAAGTTGCAGTTTTATTTACAGTGATGATAAATCATGCAAATGGAATTGCCACATTAACACCAGCGAAATCACCACAGCTGAAGACAGCATATTGGAAATGTACGGTCACTTTTTACATAAACGCCATTGACACCAACTGCTGACGTATGAGAGTCTTAATGGAGTTTCTTGTAACTCTTTTGAGGGGAAAGAGGCCACTGGGACGCGAGGGGCAGATGAAACAGTTGTGAATGGGATTGAGCCAAAGTCTTTAAACCTTTCCACAACTTGCTCCGTACAGTCTCCATATTCAGATGATTTGTATTGGAATCAGTGTGTTCATACCAGAAATGTTTATTGAGATTAAAACTGTTGACACTCATGTGTCTCCATCGTATTGTGATTCTTCAATTTAATCCTGTGCGATTTATTTCAGCGCTCAGCCTCCGATGCGATGGCTGCCTCTGATTACTAATTCTTTTGCAATCACAGAAGAGAGCACTGTAGAGGAGACAAAGTAAAATTGAGCTGACTGAAAGGTGCCCTGAATGACCACTAGGGATCATTTTGCAGTGATTTTAGGTTTGGAGAACTCAAATACTGCAATTTTCTGCTATTTAACTTTTGCAGAATCATGTCCTGTGGTATTGGAAAGCTGAAATATCTTGTTAGAAATGTCAGCCTTGCATAGCAGTCAGTCAGTTATAAAGGTCTATCAATGGTACTCCTTCCACACTCATTGGCATTGCCGAGGTTCCCTTGAGCAAGGCTTCAACCCCTAACACTGCTCGTTGGGCGCCGTAGCATGTGTGGCAGCCCCTTCACTCATCGCCGCTATACATCGCATGTGTGTGTGTGCGCGCGCCTGTGTGTGTCCATGCGGGATTATAACAGTATATAAAATTTTAAAAAGAAATACTTTTTTTTAATTTTTCATTGTAGGCTTGGTGTTTGCCTGCTGTGAGCTCTTATCAGTCCGAAGAGTATGAAGTGAAACTGTGACGAACAGAGATAAAACCATGTTAATTTGCTCACCTTTATCACCTATCATGACTGTATCAGAAACAAATTCAAAACTCAATGTGTAAAAGTGGCCGCAGCCTGATCAGCAGCCATGACAGATGGCAGCTTATTGCTTGGCAAAGAACTGCCCACTCTGACTCAATAAAGATGCCTCTCTTGATTTGTTTGTGTGTGAATGTGTGTAATATATACAGTAAAAGAGAGGTGCTAGAGATTTTACTATTATCTCCTACATCTCCATGTCAGCCCTTTTCTGCCATTTGCAGTTTTCCCTCAGGGTGAGGCTGCAGCCAACCATGTCATAAAATGTCATATTTCGTTACAAGTCACGGCCACGCTGCCATACGTAGCTTATTACAGCATTAACATTAAGCTTTGCTACGCTGTGGGTACCGTACATGAATGTCAAGTGGGATATTGCGTGCAGGGGATTTTGTGTAATGTTGGAAGTGTTGCGCCCTCCTTCCCACACATAAAACCAAAACCTCACAAAGATACAATAAACCCATCTGTGTTATAAGTTACATCAGCCAGCAGTATGCTTTTTAAATGTGTATGAAAGGAGGAACACTCTGCGTTTGCCTAATGATGAACCTTCAGTCACACTCTGCACTGCATCAGAAATGCAGACGGTTTTATTCATAAAATGAAAAAGGAGAAGCCTCTCAAAAAGCTAGAACAGTCGATTTACTTGTGGCCTAGAAGTCTGAAGTTGGGGAAAGATAAGATGAAACCTGCACTATATAAAAGAAGAAGTTGAGATACTGAGATAAGGTGACAAACTTTAGAAACATTTGTTACAAAGGCATGTAACTTTAACCAACATATAATTTTTACCAATCTAAATTAACTCCAAGTAGAGTAAAATAGTGAGTTATTACTTTGTGAACTTACTTAAATGCAAAGGTAATTTTATCATATGTTGTGTAACTTACACTTGACTGTTCTGATAGCAGTTACAGTGATCCAAGGAACAGTGTTCCTCAGTATGACTCAGATGCAGCTGTTCGTTATACGTTGTACCAGTCTACATCATGCTTTAAACTGTTTTCATTTTGATCAGAGAAAAGACTGACTCAGACATGATGTAACACGATTTCCATTGAGTAACTCAATTTTATTATGGAAAAATAAAGATTTCTGTAGCATTTGACGCTTAAATCAATGGTTTCTGGAAAGCAAACGCAAATAGGTTCACAACTGAGTTTACCCTTAAGACATCTTGTCACCTGAACTCATTATTTCTGAAAGTGATAAATTAAGCAATTTCAACTTGAAATTGACAAACTCTAATTAGTCTGAGGTAATAGGGCAAATGATGAAGTAAAAGAAGAAGAAGAAAAAGAAGAAGCAGAAGAAGAAGAAGACAAAGAAGAACTACACTTACTAACTATCCCTTTCTAATAATTATTTTTTTTCACTCCAGACACACACAGGACCCAAAGATATGCAGCTACTGGGAGCTATGTCAGAATGAAAGGGCTGCCACACAGACAGTTGCCCTGAGGCACGTTAGCAGTGCCCAGGAGGTAAACTGGCACTTTTCCTTCAAACAGTGCCCAACTCTGTCTTGACCGTTGGCTATGTAAAGACTGATGACACATCTCCATTTCCTCCCAGTGAAAGACTGAAAATGACAACTTGGTCTGATCCTTTTGCCCAAATCATATTTCTCATTAGCCTTAAAGTGTGAAGCGGCATAACATAAAGTTTAAACATTCAATAATTTATGAATATTGGTTCTTCATCCTATTTGTTGTCTGTTCATAATGATCTGACTTGTGGAAGTGCAAAGATTTTATGGGTGTTGTTAAAATTTTATGAATCATATTAATGCTGAATATTTAACATGTTTTTGACAGAGACTTCAAGAAAATATGCTTTTTTGGCCCAATGATGATGGGGTGGCTAGTTGTTAAGTGATCCAGCTGGTACAGCTGTCACACACTCAGGTGTGAAGAGAAATGTTTACCAAGTGCAGCAGCATTTTTGGTCAGGTCTGGCAGGTGACCTTTGTTGCATGTAATAACTCCACTCTCTCTCCCCGTGTTTCCTGTCTGTAGCCACACTTTGACCCACCCAGTTAAGGCATAAATGCCAAAATAAAAAGTATCACTCACCCACTCGACGCTGGGAACATTTTCCCATTTTAACCTTCAGACACACTCTGTTTGATGTTCTCAGTGAAGGGTGGATGCTGGCAATTTCATAGCTGGACAGTTGAGTTCTGTTCCACCTTCAGGTAGTAATATTGAAGTCTAGACCAGCGAGCACTCTGACTTCCAGCAGTTCATTAAACATTAAATCAGCAGTATGTGGTTTTTCTTTTCTATTACCTCAAAACTTTGTTGCAAAATTTTAGACATTTGCAAGTAACTTTTGGATTGCATCGCCAGTCTAATGCCTGAACAGAAAAGCTTTGTTTTCAGCATTTTCTCCTCCCACTGTTCCCAGCAGTGGCAACAAAGACTCATTTTTTTGGCCCTGAGAACTCTAATCAGTCTCCTTACCAGATAAAGCAAAGGAGTCTGGAACCACGAAAATTAAGGCTGCAGTCCTTCGAGCTGCTGCTTGGCCCATGACTTGCTTTGTTGGCTTCAGAACAAAATGTCTTTTGAAGCCAGTCGCTCATGGCACTGTTCCCTTTTACTGAGCTTTTAAAAGTTGCTGCTGTACAAAAGACGTTTTTGTTCCAAACCATAATGTGTATCAGAAACAGACTTTTGAAAACTTCTTGGTGAAATAATTGCTATTGATTAATCCCGTGTAGTTACAGGGTACAGTATTATCATTATTTTCTGCAATTAGGCAGTAAAAATAATTATTTACCCTTGTGTTACAAACAAGGAAGAAGGGTCTGATATCAACAGAATTTACAATGTGCCAGATGTGACCCATGTCATACATATTTGTTGTACATTTTAGTATGGGTATCTGTCACCAAAATAAGTACTTTCAGAAGAGCGCTGGGGCCTCATGTACTAAGACTTGCGTGGATTTCATACTGAAAAATGGCGTACGCTAGAATCCAGAAACTGTCGTACGCACAAAAATCAGATGTATCAAAGTGTGCGTACGCATGGATCCAAGCACTTTTCCTTTGTACATCCCAATCAACGTGGAATTGAGCGCACATGCAGAAGTGCTAAACTCCTCCCTGTCCACGCCCTCATTTAGATATGCAAATTCATTTAAATAGGGCCTGCACCGGGGATTCCCCTCTCTGCGGCATCAGATTTACACCATGAGTAAAGGGAAGAGGCGCAACTTCACCGAGTCTGAGCTCGAAACTCTATAAAATGAAGTCGAGACACGAAGATCTGTATTATTTGGTGCCTCTCGTCAGAGATAAACACCGAAAAAAAGAAATGTGAGTGGGAGCGTGTGTGTGAGGCAGTGAACGCTGTGGGGTCGGAGCAGCGCACACTCACTGAAATTTAAAAAAAAAAAAATGGAGGTGGAGGTGAAGCGGAGGATTTCGGCCCACCGCGTGACGCAACGGGCGGGGGGACAGTAGAGGAGGAACTGACCCC
>OMLP01046494.1:11932-31017 GCA_900302685.1 Spondyliosoma cantharus
GATTAGGTAGTATTTATGCTTATGGTTAGGTTAAGTCTCCTGGAAATTAATGTAAGTCTACTAATGTTCCTGAAAGTGGTGGAAATCTGTTTGTGTGTGTGTGTGTGTGTGTGTGTGTGTGTGTGTGTGTGTGTGTGTGTGTGTGTGTGTGTGTGTCTATATGTGTGTGTGTGTGTGTGTGTGTGTGTGTGACATTGGCTCCTCCACCTGCCATTACCTCACTGTAATAATAACACCATTATTCTCGCTAACTACGATTCCATCCTCAACTTCTGATGACAGTTGAAGCTCCTCCAGCTCCTGTGTAAGTGTGTGTGTGTGTGTGAGTGTGTGTGTTTTTTTCCTGCCAAAGACAAGTGCCCCAGGACACACAGCTGAGCCGGCTGGTGGGGGCTAACGTTTCAGTGCAGAAAATGTGTCATCTTTTCTCTCTGTGATGGATATAATACCCATGCCTCCTCCAGGTGCCCGGGCTCCGCTTAACTGTGTGTGAGAGTGTATGTGTGCATGTTTCCTGACTTACTGCACCCTCGCCATAATTTCATTAATCACAACCCTCAGACATTCTTTCTCCTGTCAAAGGAGAAAAGACGAGAGACAGATGATCTTTGTTTCCACAAAGACACTTCTTTGATTTCCGCCAGCGTCTTTCCTCTCCCAAACCGCTAAATGGGATACAAAACATGATCTCTTTTGACTGCCATTCAAAAGCCCTATTGCCGCTCCAGTTCGGAAGGCTAGCCTGTATTGTCTTTAGATATGGGCTAGATCGTATAGACTGCGCATGTGGTTTTCCTGGCTTGGTAAAAATGCAGGAGGGAGAGGAAGAGAAATGTTGAATAGACATTACCAGAGCCATTTATTTTACATTGCTGAAGGGTATCAGTGTCAGGGAGGGATACAGGCCATTTACTGAACGTCTGCTTTTCGAAGTTAGAGTGCAATGCACATACATATTTTTTGTTCATTCACTTATTTTACAGCATATTTTAAGTCTAAACTTTATAGACCTCTCTTATATTTCTGTCCTGCACGGCTGAAGACCGATGCAATAAAGAAGAAAATAAAGTATGAATAAAAAACATAACTGCTAATAAAACTTCAGACAAGAATGTACAAGTATGAGTTCATGAATTTTTCATAATGTCAATGGTCAATGTATGTTTTACTAATACTATCTTTCTGTTATGATATATTACAGAATATATCCAATATGGAACAATGATCCTCTGTCAACTTGACTTTTTTTTGTCTTTTTAGCCATATGGCAGCATGACTCTAGAGATGTCATCCATCAGTTTGGTCCACAGTCTCAACGACTATTTGATGAATTGCCATGACAGACATTTGTGGCCCCCTGAGGATAAATGCTGTCTGTAGTTTGTATTTAGGCCTAATTGGCAAGTGTTAGCATCAACACGCTAAATTACGATAGTGATCCTAATAAACATTATCTGCTTCGAAATTGAAAAAGTCTTGAAAATTACCTTAATGTAATTAAGGATGACAGTGTAGGAGAAGAAAAGACATGCTACTGTAACAATATGCCTCAGAGAAAAGCTTCAGAAATGACTGACATTTCAACTGTTCAAACACTGACTATTCACGAATGCAACCACAATTCAAATCGTTCTAGAGTGTTGCCAGTCTTTTGGAAGCTATCATTACCTGCTAAACATCAGTATGTTAGCCTTGTCATTGTGAGCCTGTTAGCACGCTGGTGTTAGCATTTAGCTCGAAGCACTGCTGTGCCTTAGACTCATAAGCTGTATACATAGTTGTTGTGAAGAGGTGGTTGGTTGGTGTAGCTTTGGAGCCTATCACGTACTGAAGGTATCGAAGGTATGTCATAGCACCTCACAGATGCAATTGTTCTATCTATTTCTTACTGCAAATCTCAACCTTAGCTGAAGGTTTACTAGCCGGGAGCGCTGTTCAGGCCTTGCGTCAAGTATAAAACCAGCTTTAGTCTTTTTTGTCCACTCATCAGGAATAACCTCTCCCATGGACTATTTCATCTCCACAGCATTCGGGGCCAATACCTATTTCATAATGACTTGATAACATTTGCAGGCTTACTTTTAAAAAGAAGAATCACACTTTTGGATCCATGATGTGCCAAAGTCCATAAAGTTACACATTTTGTGAGGGATCATTTCGTGCTGAACTTCTGTTTCTTCCTGTGGGCATCGAGTGGTTGGCAGGAAGTGGAGCCTAACGTCATGCAGCACTGATATGAAAACACACCTCAGCACAGTGAAGTGAGGATAAACAAGCTCTCTTTATGGTTATTGTTATGGCTTATGCCTCCCTTACTCTGGTATTCATGGTGGACAAGACTGAATGGCAACAAATAGCTTCTTCTGAAGATGGAAAACAAACTAATATATCCAGTGATGCTGACAGCTAGCAGAAAAAATACAGGAAAAACATTAGGATTATGCAAGAATAAAATATTGTTAACAAAGCTACAAGGTTACACTCACAAACATGAGACATTCCAAGTGTTTTGGGTGTGTCTTCCTTTCAATATTTATGGTCAGCATTGTTGTGAATCTGGCTGAACTCCGGTGGTTTTTGATTCATGCTTTTCGTGGCTTGGAGTGAACTCGACCTCGGGACATGGGTTTGGACTCATGCAATAACCCGCCCGAACACACATACCTTTGCACAAACTCACGCACACATACAGATAAAACAAAATCAGAGGTTGCACGGATCTGATGGGAAGCTAAAAGGAGTATTCCTGTAAAGGGTTTGAACTTCTTGACTGGGGAAACACATTTCCCATAGGCGGTTATTTGTTTCTCCACTTCAGAAACAGAGTGGTGGTGGTGAGTGAGCATGCTGGGCCAGCTTCCCAGATAAAGACGAACTGACCCGGATAATTTCAAACGGAGATGTTCGAGTCAGGAGTCATTTCTCGGCCAGAATCAATCCTTATCGGAGTGTAGAAAAACATCAACAGCGCAGTTCATGGTTTGGACAACAGCAGAGCAACAAAGCCGAGCGTCATCCACATCCATTCCTGGGTTGGTGTATCTAATCATGCTAAATGCTGTTTATATGTTCAGTGTGGAACTGATTTAAATGCATATTTTCTCTCAGTCCCTGGCTGCAGCGGTGGTAGCTGTTGTTGAAACGCTGGTTCGAATTGAAGTTTATTTATTCCTGCAGGCCGTCATCACAAGCCTGTCTCAAATCAAAGTAATCAACAATCAATTACAGAACAAAACGCAGCTGTGCAGTATGAAAAAAAAACATGTAATAACCATGGAAGACATAACAAGTCTAATCTACAGAAGCCAGCCCAGGCTACCTGGCACCACCAACCTCAGACCCTTCAATCTGTTTAAGGAAAAACACCATCATACATTTATGTATCCTACATCTTTCATAGGCACTGGAACAAAAGATAGTCTCGTACTAAACTGTCTGCCAAAAGCCATGCTCTCCTGTAGTAATTGCAGTGACTGAGTATGCTTTTAATCCAGCGCAAATCTGCTTTATTTATTATTTGTTCTGGAGAGATTGGAGCTCAAGTGGCCTTCCGCGTGTTGTTAAAGACAGATGTCCCTTGTTAGAGTAACCCCGCTCAAATCAAAAACACAATCCGGTTTTTAGCTCCCTTCAAGACAGAAACTCTCTATTTTTCATGACGTCTTATAACCAAATGCAGGAACAGTTTTTAGAATGTGTTTCAAGTGCACATTGGCTTAACACGAATCTGGGGCATAAGTCATAGCTGCCAGCTGTGCAGATGCATTTCACCAAATGCAACTGTCCAAGTTGGTGGGGAAAAAAGCAGCCACACCAAATAGTGATATAATACAATTGAAAACAAAGAAGTTATGGTCTTCATGAGGCTTTTCATTCAAATCACTTCCTGGAGGCCAGGGATAAAGCAAAAAAAGGGGTGTGCAATAACTACCTTATCCTCCACATACTTGTCTTCACAGCAGGTAAAGACTAAACTTACTGTCCGATCACTGCATTACATTTACTGTCCAGCCATCAGGCGGATTTTGCTGTTATCTGCATAAATTTTGGGTTTTATTTGCCAAGTTTGCTGCCACACAGCACCTGGAATCCCAAATGTCTGAAATGAACTATAGGTGTTTTAAAACATCTACCGGAGACAGGCTGAAAGTTTCAGATAACGCCCCGGCTCCTCTCTCAAGTTATGTTTAAACAAGTATCATTAGCCTGTTTAGCATGCTGTGCGTTCTCTTTGGCTGCAGTCAAGGGCTTTTCATTATATTATTTTTTCTGCATTTTTTCTAGTAAACACAGTGATAAATTACAGGTCAGGAAGTTAGTCATATCGGGGTCAGTTTTCCCACAGAGAAGAGATGAAGGTCCTTCATGCGTAAGTTCTCATATTAATAACATTCTTCTTGAGTTGGAAGGCTCAAGCGACAAGGCAGGATAGATGCGAGGCAGACACAATGGTTCCTACTGTGTGTCGAGCCGTGCGTTTGTGCGCTGTTTGTATTTTCAGGACAGCACCATTAACTGGCCCCTTACAGAGAAACTCAGCGGGGTTCAAATGTGTTTTGTCTTGCTGTTGATTCAAGCTGTGTTACTCTGAGGCGCCACAATCATCATGGGTGGCCACATTGGGCCCTCGGCACAGCACACACACACATACGTACGCATAAATGCTAAGTTACCCTTTAGTACACAGTACGAAATCTCTGCAGACATGCTAAAAAAATCAAAGCGAAAAGTGTATGCATTTATAATCACTCTCTCCCAATGGACACACACACACACACACTTCCGATATACAATTAACATTCTCTAACTATTTCACTTCTCAAACATGTGCATACATATGCAGTAAATGCACAAAAACAAGAGAAAGTCGTGCTTAACGCATGTTTAGATAACCTCAGCACAAATTCAAAGGGACATACACACACTCTCTCATGCTACTTCACACACTCACACCCCCCTGCTGGCCCGTAAAAACAAACGGCTCAAAATATGGCATTTGTCTTCTGATTAAACACTCACATTCCAGCAAACTGTGCTCGGCCTGCCAGGCAACAGCCGTCATATTGACAGTCGGACATGCGGTTTGTCCGGGTGATCTCTCATGAAGGGAAGCTTTATGGCACAGCCAGCTCCATATAATCAGCTTTAAATGGCCCAAATGCTAACGAGAACGCCGGCACCCTCCCTCCCTTCATACCAGCCCGCCGGCCCCAGGAGTCAGGAAAGACACAGACAACAGTCACAGAGGCCATGAAGGAATGAGGAATGTTACAGGGTTCAAAGATCGCCAGAAGTCAGATTTATTTGACCCATAATTGTGATAAAGTTTTAGTAAAATCCACAACCATCTATCTGGAAATTGTTAAGCAAGAATTATGATTGGCTCCTGCCATGCTAATTTGCTCCAGCTATGCATATTGGATGGGATAGTGAGATTAGCTGCCAAGATATTTGAGGTAATTTCAAGTGAGCTTCACCAAGAAATCAACAATCTTAATCCATAGGCTGACAGTGATGGGTCATTTATTTCAGGAAATGTTTATACTGCTGTAAAAATATCCTCTTTGTTTCCAGAAAGTACGACTGGGAAGAAAAAATGAGACCCAAAAGATTTTGGGCTTGAAAATGTGCCTGATTACGAATGTATCTCATCTTATCTTTGTTTGATATTATATGTTTGTGTAAAAATAAAAAATTGTTTGCATCATGAAATTCCAGTTCAATTGTGAAGTGCTAACATGTAGAATGTAATGACAAGGGTTGGGCAAGGTACTGGAAACATTTTTTATCGATTACAAATACATCACTTTACTGTTAATACAGTACTTACAAATTACACAGCAACAAAAGTAAGTTAGAGTTCTTACATTTTGCCCCAAAGCTTTCATACATTTTTACATTTTAAAGATTTACTCTATGGTTTATTAACTTTACTACATGTCAACATGTAGATGGATGCATGTATAGAACATATATGTGTTAGTAAATCTATAATGTTAAGTATTGTCCATAATGTATGTTCGTATATATAATCATATGGCACAATCTCATTGGTATAACTGTGTTTGTGAAAATATTATTGTTCCATATGTGGTTACAGTAGTTCAGACACAGTCACAAACTGGTAATACTGTATGGAGGCTCCACTGTCTGAATAAGACCGTTCATATCCTTGAGGGACATATTTTATCAGACAATGCAGACAGGAGGATGCCTTTATGGTTAAGTAGCGTCTCTGTCTCAACAGTGTCTGGGATGGAGGGCAAGGAACGACGAAGTATGCTGCACTTTGTTCATTACCGTGAGATGAGATGGAGAGAACAGAAGATAAAAGAAAAGTGTTGTGTTAAAGGTGCACCATGTAAGAATTTTGGTTGAAAACATTCAAGACTTCACGTAACATAACATTACGTATGTGAATGTGGAAGAATGAAAGTTTTGACTTTGTGATGTCGATGAATTGTTGATGAGTTGCCAGCTAACCCTGTTAACATAACATAACATAACAACAACAGAGCTCTGGCCCTGAGTGCTAGCTGCATGGCTAACTGAGCTAGCTAGCAAACAGTTGCAGTAGTTAGCATTTACTCTGGAATGTTAATTCAACGTATGTCCAATTCTTACATATTGCACCTTTAACTATGTTCATTTGAAGACTGAAATTTGAATTCTCCTCGCTCTTTTTGTAAGAAAATAAGCCAAAGCAAGATAGCTAGCTCGAAAAGTGGAGGCTCGTTAGCATAGCTTGCTGACATTAGTGCAACAGTTATCAGTCTAAACTCTTGCTAAAAAAGATTAATACAACTTTTCTGAGTAGTTACTCAACAAAATCAGATGTATTTTCAAAATATGGAAAAGTCATTTCGATAAAACAGACAGGACCGTTTGCAGTGCATATAGAAGAGGAGGACATGCTGTAGATACATGAGCTGTGGTAGGTAAAAGTCTCCACTGAATTGAACCAACCACACATATTTGTGGGTAGCTTCTTGAATTGTTGACTTCATGTTCAGCCACGCAAATCGTATTAAATGAGCTGAGCTACAATGGGACAAATGGGCAGAGGTTTACGAGGCAGAGAGCATCTGGTAAAAGCACATCTTTACAAGCCCCAGACACACAGACAGAGCTCCAGAGCGAAAAAAAAGACGCATTATACAGAGATAGGAAGAGGATGGCTTTACTGGACAGCTGTGTAACCCAAGGGGGCAGGAGGAAGTGGTAAAGGATGCTACTGAGGCATGTTGACACTGACTATCTTCCCTTCTTTTTTGTCAAATTTACTATTCCTCTTAGGTGAAAGTAAAAGTAGGTGACTTTTTTTACAATCAGAAATTCAGATTTTAAGACTTTTTTGGATTTCTTCTGTAAACACACTTTACACAGACACTACATTGAGAGACTGGTATAGTATCAAAATATATAAAATAAAAAAAATAATGTCATTAAAAACTTTGGAAAAATCTAATATTTCAGAACATCAATAGGATAACCAGACCAAATCTAATATTCTAGCAACTTTAGACACTGAACATTCAGGTAATCAGAAAGAAGAAAGGTGAAAAATATAAATCTTCTTCTACTTTATGGGATAAAATCAAAGTGTTTTCATTTTCAAAAGAAAACTTGGATCTTTCTGAATCACACTGCTGCCTCAGTACCTGTGATATATGTCATAATTGCTTGATACGCGTTAATGATCCAAAGTGCGCATTTCTCCCTGTGTGTACGCAGCTTGTAAAAATATCACTGCTGCGTTGCGACTGTAGAGTTAAATGGCCGTAAAAGCTGTGTGCGTCTGTCTCGGCGTGTGTGTGTGTGAGTGCATTTGAGTCAAAGCTAGGAAGGCGTGCTGCCTGTCTGCATGAGTACCTAACCTCAGAAAGCACCGCAAATCTACAGGATACTTAAATGCATAGCAGACATAATTGAAACCATAAGAATGTTTGTCTTCCGCAAGGAGGGAAAGTCACTAATTTGAAGTATTCTAATTACTGTTATTATGACAAAGCTTTTTTCATTTACTGAGAGCATCAAAACTGAGTCAAACTATTTCAACTGCCTCAAATCTTTTAGAAAAATAAGGAATTATTGAACATTTCTGTGCCTTTTCACCTCAGACAATCTTGCTTTTTACATGAATTGTATTTAAAGAACCATACTATATATATTTTCAATGTTTTAAACCAGTTCTATTTTGCATTACTGCTGACCATTTTCCAAAGAATACCACAGTGTTTGAGTTTTTTGAATGGTTCCATTCATTTTTGTATTTATGCTGAGACTTGACATGATGCCATTGCATTGTGTGAATGCAGCGCAGACGTTTCAAATCAATCTTCACTACAACTGCCTTACTGCGCAAAAATAATTTAACATTGACAATGATAAAATACACATTGTTCATTGTTACCTAAATCAAGCCGGCTCTGTATATCGATGTTCGTAAATAAATGGGAACTGGAAAGATGTAAAGACCCTGTTTAAAAAATCTTAACCACAACAGGATGCAATAAAAAAAGGGGTCTGTAGTCGGGGCAGTTACTACAGTACCACTGAGGAAACTGACATCACGTCATAATTTTATTGGAATTTTGAGCCCATGTGTGAGAGCTCATATTCAGAAATCAAACGCTTGAGTGATTGCAGTAGTTTTAAAGTTTGATATATTTGTATTTAACTAACAGTAGGTCATGAAAAATTGCCCATATAAAATAAAAAAAACAATCTAAGTAATTAAAACACATCATTTAAAGGGTTGGTAAGTCATTCTAGAAACATGTTATGTTGTATTTGAAGACAATTTCTTAACATCCCAATAGCAATCAATAAATCAAAAATGTTCTTTAAACTGCAGGTTTTTTTTAAAAATCTAAAAAAATGGCCAAGCAAATGTTTCATGTTTACACTATTTGTTTTGTTAAATGTTAACATAGCTGTATTTGTTTACAAAAAACTTTATAGGACACCTTTAAGTTGTCTGTCAGGCTGTGTAGTCAAGGCGTGGGGGCCTGGCTCAGGGCGGACTTGGACTCTATGGCCCTGTCTTCAGTAATATTAAATTGTGTGGAATTTTTCGACAGTTTGTTAACAAACACCTGCTCTTAAGGCCTGGCTGACTTTTGCATTGAGCTCACTTTAGCCCCAACTTGCACTCAACTCATTTTAGAACCTAGATGATGTCCTGCCAGATCCATTGACTAGCAATGTGAGGGGCACTTATCGTCAATTAATGATCAACGATCTGGCTCTCGGACTATCGTTTGGATTTCTGGCAGGTCCTACATTTTGGTTGGCTGTCTGCAGTTTGAGCAGTTCCACAGTCAGTTTTCCCTCATGGCTGCTGTCAAAAGAAAAATGACAAACTGTAGTGAGTGTGTCATAATGTTTTTTTGTGGTAGCAGTTTACATTTCTAGCTATAAGTGTTATCTTTTGTGATACAAAACTGCATTTGTCTTTGAGAATAGCAGTAAAACTTTATTTCCATCATCTTATTGAGGATGCAATTGTTTTGTTGGAATAAGCATTGGTATTGGACCAAAAAAAATGTAAGTTGAGTTAACACAGGGCACAATTGATTCTTATTGAGAAATATGCTTTCTGCACTCTTTTCATTTTTGGTCACACTGCCAAAACTTTTAACTTACAGCCTCTTACATTTTTCTGGACAGTAGCTCCAGGCATGTCTATGCTGAAGTCTCTAAACCAGCGCATAGTTCAGTACATTGACACTTTATGACTATCTGGTGACGTTATGAGCAGCCAATAGTTCTTTGGCGCGATTCAAA
The DNA here is from genome assembly GCA_900302685.1 of Spondyliosoma cantharus. Taxonomy (NCBI): domain Eukaryota; kingdom Metazoa; phylum Chordata; class Actinopteri; order Spariformes; family Sparidae; genus Spondyliosoma; species Spondyliosoma cantharus. The sequence continues at coordinate 21,722 of OMLP01046494.1, forward strand.
CTCAAATTCTAATGTGACCAATGTTCTTGTGTTCAGTTGAGTGCTGTGGAAAAATGTTCAAGTCCGAGCAGCTGTATTGTTTAGTTGGAAGAACACCTCCAGGACCAAACAGCGCCGGCGTACAGGGAACACTGGGTGCAACTCACCTCTGCAAGTGTTTTCTCAACTGGACTCCAGTATGGCAGACTCAGCGCTTAAGCACTATCCCAGATGTATGCTATGCATCAAGCTTTTTGATGGCTGTCCATCGGACACGGCGTCCAAATGGCCGTGGATCCGATGGCTTTCCAGTGGCTTTATGACTTGAGATCTTAATAAAGTGTCTGAATTACTTTCCAGTGCTTTCATTCGAACCTTATTCTCTTTACTGGGGGAAAGCGAAACCTCGCTGAGTGCTGTGAGGATCTGCCTTGAAGAGCTTTGCAGGTTTTTGCCTTTGAAGGATCCATACAGCAGGGATTTTCCCATACAATTCATCACTGTCTGTCTATTCTCTCTCTCTCTCTCTCTGTGTGTGTGTGTGTGTGTGTGTCTGCCACAGGCCTTTACCGCTATTAGTGGGGATTTTGCCCTCTCTTCTTTGAGGTGGTGATCTGTTTCCTTTAAATAGGTGAGAACTTGGATTAGTTCTGAATCTGCTCCACACATTGTGGGATTCGCTTTCCCACAGGGCGCTGCAGTTCATCATGCAGCGGACCACCGTCTTCCTGCATGCGTGGTGGGTCTACATGTGTGATTTTAAAGAACTCCTGAGATGAGATCACGCTGGGAGTGTGGACAGCACAGTGACAGAGAAGTGAGACAGACTGTCATGTAAACGGAGAGGTCATAGAGTGATTGCACTGAAAGATTTAGCTGCTAAAAAAGCCAAGTATTTTCTTCAGGACTTGGTGGAGTCCAATTGAGCTAAAAGGAGCTCAAATGGGTTTGAACTTGGACTTAGAGTTGTTGGGTGACGGGAAACATCCGTCAATGGAGTTAACCTCCGTGGATGGCTGCTGCAGTCAGGTTGATAAACAGGACTGAAGTTAAAGTTTAAAAGTAATCTCTCAGCTCTCCTCCCGTCGGTTAATGCCTCCAGATCAGAGCGGAGTCCAGAGTGATTGCGGGGGTGTCAGTTCTTTTGTTTTCTTTTCATAGAGAGCCCACTTCCAGCAGAAGTTCAGACTGGGGGATATGACGAATAAACGACACAAAAAGGATAAATATTCCCCTGCACATGTGTCACATCGGAACTCGTTACTTTGGCTTGCTGAAATGTTGTTAGAGAGATCTTGTTTACCAGGTACATCTCAGCTGACTGACCCCGGACCTCCATTCCAGTCAGCTGAGATGTATCAATAAGTTAAAACCAACGAACTGACCGATGAAGGCGGCTCCAATGTTCTGTGACATAAAATTACTGTTTTTATCACAGTAGTCTGGTTGATCTGAAGACAAAACAGATGGATATAACATCTTCAGTTGGGAAATCCCACCTATACAGCATTCTGTCTGTGCAGGCAGCACTTGAGCTTACTCATCCCTAATCACTTTTATCACATTGTCTTTATATTTTGAGTCCCTTGTCATATATTACAGGGTGATGACAAACATGAACAATCAACCTGTCCGCCATCGTTATGAGTGACGTGATGTCTGTTTCTAATGTTAGATATTGTTATCTTACGTGTTGTTGATCGATATTGCTGTGAAATCGGCATTACTGAGCTCTCTTTTTTGACTTTTCTGATGCTGTTACACCACATTTTCAGCATTGAGCATTATCCCATAATCGCTTGCATTCATGGCCTGCAAAAAATGGGACTGCTGTAAGTGAACGCCAAACACAGAACTGTTGTTCATGAAGTAGCAGAAGCAAAACTAACAATTAAATGCACTTAGCTTCATAGTGCAGAACTTTATTGACCTCGATTTGTTTGTGGCAAGCTGCAAGTAAAAACACTGATGGTAAAAAAAACGTGTGTGTGTGTGTGTGTGTGTGTGTGTGTGTCAGGTAAGCAAAATCTGATGGTACATTTCACAATAAGTCTTGCGTCTATTTCAAAGGGAGGCTTTCTCCAGACATCGTTGACAATTTACAACCCCGGGGCTTGCCTCAGGTCCTGAGTGTCCCACCTTACACACATTCATGCGCGCACTCACCTACTTGGAGTACCTTTCCACTGAACTGTTTTGCCAGGGAACCTTAGGCGCTTTCATGTGCTTAAGTCATGTCTATCACATTAACCTTAATTGGTGTGTGCAAGCACAAGAAACAACAAACACGCCCTGAGTGCTGCAGACAGCTCGGGCCCGAAGGGGACAGCACGCACATCAAAACGTTGTGACAGGAGGAGACGAGGGCGGGCGCTCCGGGGACGGATGAAACCGGCTCGCCTTCCGCAGGATAACGTGTTGTGAGGAGCTGACCGCAACTCCGCAGAGCAGCTACTGTGTGTGGAGGGTGATAGTCATGCAGGAAGCAGCAGCGAGGTGCACTTAAGGATTAAACAAACACATACCAGAACTTGAACTCATTTACCACATTGCATTTACACAATATAATAATTTGTGCACAGGTGTTGCTTTGTGTGAATGAGCAAAAAAAAAAAGAAGAAGAAAAAGGGCGGGGGGTTTTTACTTTCCACCATCTGCACTCACCAGTGACTCTCAGAACTTTTGTTTTATTTGCTGTGATCAGCGTCCTCTTCCTGTTATGATTAGGAGTCCCCTTAAAATTTGACCACAATGGATTACAGTGTTGAGCTCCTTAGCTGCCGGCAGTCTTCAATCTAAATTTGTTACAGTATTTAGATTCCAATGAACATTTAATTATGTGCTTTGAAAGAGTCAACGTCTCAAGTCACCGCACTGTGTACCAAACAGGCAAACACCAATCAAGACCAGTGAGGGTGTTAAAAGGTTGCAAACAAACAAAAGGGAGTCAAATGAGCAGCATCCACCTCCAGATGTTTATTTTCTTCACCTTTTTTCTTTTTCTCCTCTTATCACGAAAACAACTCTTTGGGTCCCTAAAATGGGAACTTGAAGCAACAGTATTTTTCGTTTGTTGAAAGGACAGACAAACTGAACCGGTGTTTGAATCCGATGCATCATAAGTTGAGCTTTTTTGCCCAAACCTTTACAGAGACCTGTCTCTACCCCACTGTCCCGGATCAGCGCAAGACAAAAGCCGACAAGAAGAGGTGGAATCAGTGTTTACCTTGTTGATGCTTGGTGCTCAAACACAGTTGAAAAAAAGTGGGTGGATAGAGTTTCCCAGATGTCGAACTTTTAACGTGAAGATGCAGACAATATCATCATCACTACGTTTCACATTCACGCCAACACAATCGAAAGAACAGTTCTACATGTTAATGTAGACTATATATGTTCTATGTTAGTCTAAGATGGAGTCACAAACTTTCATTTCGCCATGCAACCCTGTGTTGTATAACGACAAATAAATCATTTTGGACCTTGATATGCTAAAACTTCAAGTTTAGATCTTTTAATACAGTATATCATATTATCAGAATACACTAAATGGCCTGGACACTAATTAGTTTATACAGGCTGAGTATAATTATTTACTGTGATATACTGTGTACATCTACTGCAGCACACAGTCAGCAGTCAGGAGTATGACATGCACCTTAACTTGTTTGTATAGGTCTTGGGAAAGCACGAGTGGAGCAGCTTAGTTAAGTGTTTGATTCACACCTTTAAACACCTATACTGCACACACACACACACACACACACACACACACACACACACACCTTTCCCTCTACCAGCATTCCTGGCTCCAGTTGGAGCACTACATGTGAGACACCCCTCATTAAGTTTGTGTGTGTGAATTTTCACTGGCCCCACTCCTCGCTTATTAAACATTCATAGGAGGGTGATTACTCTCAAGTCTAAGCCCCCATAGTGTACGTGTGTGTGTGTGTGTGTGTGTGTATTCCGAGGGCTGCATCCTGCAGTGAACGCACAGGGAGAGCGTTTTGGTCCACTAACAAAGAACCACTGTTCAACGCGTTACCATACAGAACTGTGTAGAAAAGCAGTTGTCTCTGCATCCCACTGCAGAACATGCATTTCCTCGTGCATCCATTCTGCAACTACATATCACTGATCTACACTGAGTGTACAACGATATCTGCAAACCATTTAAATTCAGAAAAACAACCCTTGGCCTGAGACGACGAAAGAGAAAGCACAATGTTACCATCTTTTCTGTAAAACAGATTTGCAGGAAAAAAAAATCCGCAAGAATTTCATTGCTGCTGACAGGACATTGTTCAGTGGAGTGCAGTATCAAAAAACTTTGAGTTTGATTCATTGCCTTCCAAACATTGTGACACTGGATATGCAAATACTGATGACCTGCAGCTGTAATCGGGGCCGCAGCCAGAATTTATTTAACGGTCCAGTGTGTACAATTTCAGGGGCATTTAGGGGCAGAAATTAAATATAACATTCAGAATTATGTTTGAAGTAGGGTCCTCTTCTACGGAGTCTGCCATGCTGCACCGGCATGTTTCTACAGTAGCCTAGAATGAACAAATCAAACGCTGGCTCTAAAGAGCATTTTCATTCAGACGAGGGTTATTCAGTTGGTTATTATCTGCAATCTCCCCGCCAGATGCCACTGAATCCTCGACAGTGGACCTTTAATGTCACTTTATTTTGGAGTGGGTAACACATTGACCCGAGTGTGACGGCGCTGTTTGTGGTGCTGGTGTGGTTTAACACCACTGTGTACAACTCTTCATGAGGCCATACTAAACACAACACAACATTTGAAGCCAATAAAAACAAAACATTTTAGACCCAAAAACCAAAAAGTGCATAAATTAATTTTTATGAAAAAGAGACCCAATCAGAAGGTCCTACCCTACCTTAGACTCAGTATAATTGGACCTGACACAACAATGGGCCCCGGTTGGGTCTCGGCTGTAGGAACTGAGTGGACCTATGAAGACCACTACTCAAGTATCGTCAATACAGCCCTGCTTGGTCAAAGCTTAACTTTGCCTCTGCTTCTCCTTGACTTGTTCTTGCTGGCCCAGGAGAACAACAAAAGACCTGTGAAGCAACTTAAAGAGGTGGGAAACTCTTAAAACTGTTGGCACACATGACTGCCTCTTGTTTGCCCCTCCAAATAATGAAAACGGTTCAAATCTAGAGAAAGAGCCTTTTCTTACATCTTGTCTGCCTCAGCAGTAGTCCTCAAGCCCGGCCAGCAGGGTTAGAGAAGTTGGATCTTTTAAATCCTCTCTCTGGGGAGCTAATCTTCCAATCCATGCTTTAAGCCAAAAGAACATTTCAGGCGATGTAATTATCCAGCCTTCACAATGTCTGCATCCCTGCCTGCTTGTGTACCTGGCTGGCTCCCCATGCAGGGTTATTTGCTCAGCTACCAATTGCTTGTAAAAATAAAATAAAAAAACAGCTTCTGAAACTGAGCAACTCATTACTTCTGGTAATCAAGTTCAGACTTGGTTTATTTATCGACTGCAGTTTTTCTTAGCGTTATGAAAACCAGGACATTTCATTTTCCTGTGATTTAGATGCTGACGGTGCTGAATGTTAGAAATATTACAGCATGAGTAAGAGAACAGGGACGCGTACATGTGTTTATTTAATAACAGACGATAAAATACTCCTGTGTGAATAGCTGCACATCCAGAAATCTTGGCAAATGATAGATGTTGCAAATGTGAAACTGTGGATATTTTAGCGAACAGACAATATAACTTCCTCTGTGAATTTATGTGCAGACAGAGACACACATGCCCTGCTGACTGGGTTCCATCTCTCCTGAGGCCGGAGCGACGCAGCCAATTATTCAATTAACGCGTCTGCAAAATTGTGTCGCGGCCTTTGGGAGCATACATAAAGCAGATGTAAGACCCCAAACTCTGATGCTAACAAAGGCCGACAGCTTTTAATTCCTAACAAAACACAACAATTACTAGAATAATAATGTAGTTTCCCGTAAAGAAAACAAGGTCGAAGGTTAAACTTTGATCATCGTCATCGAAACCTCTGTGTGTTGATGGTGGTCAGTTTGAGTTAAATTCCCCTTTCAGTCTGTAGTTATATACAAGGTGAAAATATAGTCAAATGTTATTTTTGTAACAAGTTCAATATAAACAACTTTGGACCTTTCCCTATGTGGACTGTACAGTCTGTCATTACCAGAAACGTCAGGTTAAACCTATAAAGTTGAGATAATTCAACTAAAGTCTTATTTCTGGCCACAGGGCAACTACTAATACAATATCTACTTTAGCTTTTTTCTTTAGCTTTGTTTAGGTCTCATCAATCCCTCTGGAAAATACATAGTCTTTTAGCTTGTCTAGCTAAGCTAGCTAAGCATATAGTTGCTACTATATTACTTTTCAGAAGATTATCACCTGTTTCAGTTCAACTCCTATCACTTTTGCTAGTCCGGCTTCATTCAGCATATATTCTTAGCTAGCACATAGATCCGGTCACCAGCTAGTCGCTAATTTTATCTGTCTGTTTCAATTCTCACAATATACTGAGGAAAACTTTATCTTATCCATTTTAGCTAGTTAACCATATTTGAACTCAGCGAGGACTTTTCTAGCCAGCTAGATGCTAATATTATTAACTTGCACCAGCTTTTTAACTCTTTGAGTATTCACCAGATTGAAGACATGCGGTCCTTTTGCTAATCCAGCAGGGCTAACATTAGGTAAGCTTTATATTTCTTTAGCCCGTAAAAGCTTCACCAGCCTGTCTAAGTGTTTTTTTTTATCAGAGCCTTTCCCCTGAAAACAGCTTCCCGCCAATGAGACCTTTTAAAGTGAATGAAAGTATTAAAGTTGCGAGCCATGAAGCCAAAACTATGAGCCAAAAGACGTTTAAAGGCTCCGGGCAGATGAGAGGAGCTGAGTTAAAATTCTATGTGCGTTCATCTTTATGGCCAACCGTTTATGTTAAACATAGTCATATGGTATTGCAAGAATCTTGATTGGTGCACCTTTAAGTTGCTGTGTAACACTCTCATCGCGTCATTGAGTGGTAAATATTTCACAGCGGTTCATCAATGTGATAAAATGAAAATCTTTTGGAATGTAGTCAAATGTGTTAAATGTCACTGTTTCACCATCTCTTTCGCTGGGATCCCTCTCTTATCAAACAGCCACTGGGCTCTGTTGACAGTTCTCACGGCCGAGTAAGTCCAGATGGCAATAATGGTATCGGCGCATATCTTTCTCAACACCAGAATCTTTGAATGAAATCAACACGTGAATGTCTGGAAAAGTATGGAATTCTAACCACTTAACCCAGAAACCCTGCTTTTTTTTTTTGTTTTGTTATCCTTCTAACGTCCCCCTGTTCCCTCATCGTTTCCTCTCTTCCTCCCTCCTCGCACACATCCAGTTGTGTTATCAGCTCAAAGCACAAAGAGGGGTCAGTGAGGGAGCATGTCAGTCAGACAAGTTGTCACCCAAATGATGACAAATTGGCCGCCTCTCCGCTCGCCTCCCAATCAAGTCCAGACCCGGCTTTCATGCACGCACGGTTCCTGTAAATGGAGATCGATGGCACTCAGGTGAGGCTCGCGGTCCCTCAGCTGAGTCCCACACAGTCAGCACTCTGTCTCTGCCACACGGACCTGAGAGCTGTTTATAGTCACATTAACTTTATCCAAGTTATCTGGGTTTCTGTGGAGAGTCTTTAGTATTTTATGATGGTTGGAATGCTTTTGCAAATGCTTCGCTACCCGGAAAACGCACTGAACTGAACGAACACTTGTGATTTTCGCAGGAAAATTGTTGTATGTCGAACGCGGTCGCTGCTGGCGTGAGGCCTTCCTCCCACCTCGTGCAGTACACAGCACTGAGACCGCGTGATGGAGAGAGAGCCTTCACCTGTTTCTGATCTCCACTCGGCTGCTAACCCCGACGCCTCTCCAATGGGCTTGTTTCCAAGGAGACAAACATCATGTAACCCAACACTGTGAGTCTTGCAATAACATTGTCTTTATCGTCGGCGATGGATGGAATTTTTCTCATTTCACGTCCTGAAGCTGGGAGGATATGCAGGAATGCCTTTCCTCCTGCTGAATGTAGAGCAGCAAACACGGCAAAACATATTTGCTTTCTTTTCGCGCTATTTTCTCTCACTACCCTCGGGCCTTTATTGTTTTCCTATCTTCTTTTCTATCTTTGGCCACTTCACTCACACTCACTCACTTCGCTCTGTTTAGTTTCTAACTTCACATGGAGCCGCAGCTGCTTATGTTTCCTCTTCAGACCAAATTAATGTATTTGGCCAGTACGATATTAGCCCAAATAAGAGTGCACTTTTTTATTCACAACAGCCGACGTTCGATCTGAATGTGATGAGTTACGACCCAGTGGTTCCCAAACTTTCTCGCAGGGCCCCCTTTTTGTAGATATTTTCAATAATTCATCCACACGTGTGTCTTTTGCTTGAGGACTCCTTTAGAATTTATTTTAAACATCGTCTGTAATGCAGAACTGTAACTAAAGTGTGAAAACATAGTGAAAAAATGGTCAATTAACAGAATTGTGTGACAGTCTTTTGAGGGTCCATAAAGCAGATCCAAGATCCAAGCCGACAGCTTTCATTTCCTAACAAAACATAACAATTACTAGAATAAAAATGTAGTAATGTAGTATGTAAAGTCACCTTAATAGTAGTGGCAGCAATGACAGTGCAGCATGCATCTTTAATGCTTTACTATGTGGGAGCATTTATTGCTTTCAACAGATTTCCTCAAAATTGCCTCCATGCGCAAAAATTACAACTCCCTTGGAACAGACGAAAGGAAAAAAAGAACACTTTCTGTGTAGTCTCCAAGTGGCGTCTAAACTTGTTCGGCTTTGTACAACACTCTGCGGTCTGTCTTCATTACCCACCGTTGTACTTGTGCCTCATCGTGTTATTCTTGGCTTTGTTTTGTTTTTTGTAGTTTGGTGTTGATTCATTATCTGCTTCGCCTCGGAGCCCTCTCAAAAACACTTCCATGCTTTTGAAAAATCCCAATTTTCCAAATCACGCCTCGTTCATTTCAGTTGTTTCGTTTGCAACAAGCGGTTGTAAATTTCACCACGGAGGGTGGCAAAAAGTTGTTTCACCCTCGGACGTCGGCGGTATATTCACTAGCAAGGACCACGGCGTCAACATGATACGTTTAAAACGATTTATTATGAACGAAAAGGAAACAAAACGTTGGAGATCTTGTTCTTCGAGTGCGTTGTGGGGAAGCTTGTGGAGAATCCGCCGCCGCACCCGGGCAGCGACAG
>OMLP01046494.1:31037-68766 GCA_900302685.1 Spondyliosoma cantharus
ATTCTGTAATATGTTACCTCACCGAAATCCCCATAACATCCAGAGAATGTTACAGATAAAACTTCTTTCTTTTGTTAACATATCACATTACAGGAAAGTTTTAGAAAAAAAATTTGGGGATTGTAGGCCTTAAAACATGCCAAAAACATTTTCTAAATGTTGCCTTAAGAATGTTCTTCCTTTGCTCTTTTGTAACATTATGGGAATGTTTTATTGAAGAACATTCTATAATCTGTTACTTCAACAACATCATCAAAACATCTTCAGAATGTTGCACCTAAAACATTCTTCCTTTTTTAACATTTAACGTTATAGGAACATTATTTGAAATGATAAACATCCTTAAATTGTTCTTTGAACATTAGATAAAAACATTTTTTTGAAAACATAATAAGAACTTGTAGGGAATGTTAGCCAATGTTGTGGGAACATTCCCTGCTAGCTGGGACACTAGAAAAGCAACACAGTCCATAAAAGTAGAATGGCAGTTACATCTGCCAAGATCCAACAGTCCCCTTTACTTCAATCAAGCCTACCTGAATATCAAATGAATCATATTTAAATGTGCTAGATACAATATTATTTGGATCCGCATCAAATTGTACTCACTCATAGATCCCAGTAACTTAAATCATCCTCCATCCAAGTTTTGTCAAAATAGTTTTTATGTAATCCTCCAGCCAACCAACCAAACCTAACCAAACCAACCAGCAAACCAACAAACGGACACAGGCGTAAACATAAAATCCTTGGTGGGTCAGGTAATAAGCATGACGGAAACATCAGATACGTAGGTCATACCACTGTGTTTAACTGTATCTCTTAAAATGCTATTGTGTGTTATAAATGTCAACAGAAATAAACAAGTTGGCAAATTTCACATATCTCTGCGATGCAAATCAACCATAGTTCGTCTATCTAGAATACCTCACAGTGGTTCAGTCTGTAAGCCACAGTGAGCGGCTGATCACACCAAGATGCATTGCTAGAAATCCCTTGCCAAAAAAAGCTGCTGTGTCTGTATCTACGGACCTTTGTGTGATTAGAGCCTTATTGAACAGACTTGTCTCCTAAATTAGCATGACCAATCAAAACATGATAGAATTTTCGTTTTGTGGTGTCGTGGCAGGTCAATGAGTCCGGCCCAAGCAGACCTTATGTTCCTGGAGAATGCCAAGAAACTCTCCATGTACGGAGTGGACCTTCACCAGGCCAAGGTGAGCACAAAAACGGGTAGTAAGTCAATCTTTTTTTCCATGGTGACTATAGGATGAAGCGTCCTTCATAGATCAAAGAAAAACCGCCAACACACAGGATGCGAATGTGATTTAGCCTTCCATTGCTCCATGTGGGCAAACAGAACAGATGTAAAACAAAAGGGAAAAGCTTTGTCTGTTAGTGTATTTGTTACGCATCACAGAAGTGTGTGTTCCAGGTCTAGACAGTAGGTAAACATGTGACATGTCAGGTTTTACAGTAGAAATCAGGTCACACGCTTTGCATCAGGGTGGGGATTTAAGCTAAAATGGAGGGAGGGATTTTAGAGGACTATACTGCCCTCCTGTGGGTGATGGTGAGCACTACAGATACAAGTACATTACAAGACAACTTTTCTTTATGTGGTGTGTTCTGATTCTGCAATAAGGAAAACTTGGAAGAGTTGGAAGTGAAGGAAGTGATAGAGTAATCCATTCAAATATAGATAAAGAATATTGAAATGGCAGTTATGATGTTTACGATTATTGCTGAAAAAGCATGAAAATTACTAGGTTAGAGATTGCTTTTTTTTTTTGATCGCATTTTATAATATCTACAATTTCAGTAACGAATCAGCTTCAGGAATCCTAATCTCTTATCAAATCCACTTACACCATTTTCAAGTAACAGAACTAATAATAATAAAAACTCAAAAGATTCATTTCAGATCACTGACCACCTTTTAAGAGCTGATTAGGCACAAATAGCTTGTAATGGAAGCCTAATTAGTTAGTTAGTAACCTGGAGATTAAATGAAAAGCAGAAGATATTAAATGTAGATGAACTATGTATCTGATGCATCATTGATATCTGCATTTCTACATGGAATGGAACTGTCATATAACATTTATGTCAAGCCTAATCTTACTGAGGCTGAAAGTGAAGGAACATTCTGTAAAATCAAATCATGCTTCACTATAGTTGTTAACCAGAGGTAATAGTATTGAGAGAAGAGGAAAAATTGCCCGAAATTGATCTTGTCTAGTCATTCTAAAGTGTTTTGAGAAACTGCTTCTCCAGCACATTAAAGACAACATTCCTGCCAGCCTGGACTCTCAACAGTATGCTTTCAGAACCAACAGAGCCATGTACACTGCCATCCACTCAGTCTTCACACACCATGCACAAGAATTAAAAACACCTACATCAGGACTGTTTTGAATACTCAACATTTGCTTTGCTTGAGCACTGCATTCTGCAACTGGACATTGGACCAGACTGGCCCCAGACAGTTCAGATTGAGGGTCTCACCTCATATACTTTAGTGCTCAGCAATGGAGTCCTCCGGGGCTGTATGCTCAGCCTCTTCTCATCCACACCGTACATCCATGACTGCACTTCCAAGACACTGAAAGAACTCTATTGTGAAGATTGTGACGACACCACCATCAACAGCTGCTGTACAAACAACGATGAGATATTAGGATGAAATCAATGAACTTACGGAGTGGTGCACAGAAAACAAAATTCTGCTCAGTGTCAGCAAAACCAAACTGATTGTTGATTGTGCAGTGAAAAAGAATGAATGAATGTGGTGAAAAGGAATTTCCCCCTCAGTTAAAAACATGTTTAATTTCCCTTAACTTCTTCACAATAAAAGCCCCCCATTTTTAGTAATTTTAAATGTATTATTATGAGGCAGCATTACAGGAAATGTTGCATTTTCACCGGCAGCAAATAAACACCCCAGGAAAACACTCCCGAAACAGCTGAAGGCGAATGCGATGAAACAACAACACACAGCAACAAACAGGACAAGAGAAACAGGATTCAGTTAGAAGTCACAAAAATACTGACAGACATAACCTGAGTATCGATTTACAATACACACTTGTTTGAGGGGGAGCAGGTGCTTGTTACAGGTTGGCAGCAGTTGTGAAATGTCACTGCAGCCCACTCGGAGGTGGGGTCCATCACAGGCTCGGCTCAGCTCAGCTCGGTTTCCTCAGAAGGTCATAGCACTCTGAAATTTGCATATTTTGTTGACATTTTAATGGAAATCTTTTGTTCTGTTTTTCTGGGTGTCTGTCAGGATCTCGATGGTGTTGACATCATGCTGGGGGTTTGCTCCAGTGGTCTGATGGTTTACAAAGACAAACTGAGGATCAATCGTTTCCCCTGGCCCAAAGTCCTCAAGGTCTCATACAAACGCAGCAGCTTCTTCATCAAAATAAGACCCTCTGAGGTACAGTCATTTCATCACACAAATTTTCATCCACCTGTAATACCTGTTGCTCATTCAGAAAACAGTATGCAAGGAGAGTTGCTCTGGTGTGGAAAATTATGTCCATCTGGAAATATCAAATAAGGGAATTGAGATGTGACTACTTATCTGTCCATACTGATCACATGGCTATTTGTGAACCTATATGAAATAGCTCAAAGGCCTAGAAGACTTTATACTTTCTCTGTTGAAACGCATTGGCATGTTTTTACTGTATTTATAATTGAATAGCCATGAGACAGTGAAAGCTTTTTCACTCATCACTCATTGATTCTGTTGCTCATTGGGAAACACTGAACCCGCCCAAACCATAAATGAAACCATGAAGCCAATTTCACTCTGCTTGTTTTCATGAGATTTGTGTTTCTCGTTTCAACAGGTGGAACAGTATGAGAGCGCAATTGGCTTCAAACTACCAAATTATCAGGCATCAAAGAAGCTGTGGAAAGTGTGTGTCGAGCATCACACCTTCTTCAGGTGAGATATTGTATCCATTAAAAAATGTAACAGTTATTATTTTGGTATTTTTAAGCACATTGAGTCTATGCCTGTTGTATGAAATGTGCTATATAAATAGAGAGTTTGCTTGTGATTCCCAAGGTATTGTGCTCTTTAAGTCAGTTTCTCAACATGGCTACATAGTGGACATTTAACTGAATATGGTTGCTAGCTGGCAGACCCACAGTCAAATAAGAAGATCAGTATCAATGTTTTTTTGTTTTTTTTTGTGGTCAGGCTGACTTCCACTGAGATGGTCACCACTCCTAAGAAATTCCTGGCGTTGGGCTCTAAGTTTCGCTACAGTGGTCGCACTCAGGCTCAGACCAGACAGGCAAGCTCTCTGATTGACAGACCAGCACCGCTTTTCCAGCGCTCTTCAAGCAAGAGGAACTCACGCAGCCTCGATGGAGGTACAGTGCTGTTTGTGTTGTCTGTGTGTGTGTGTGTGTGTGTGTGTTTGTAACATTTAAGGTAAGGTAAAATTGTAAATAAATGATAATAAAAGCTGTTGGACAAGTCGTTTTCTTACTCTGAATTTAACTTACCTACATTGAGTGAGTAATCTGAACATTTGTTTTAAGATTATTATAATGAATATGGAGCCAAAAAGAAAATTCAGAATCAATCCAAAGTCCCAAGTATTAAATCACTTTTACCTACATACATACTCATCCTCACATACATACATACGCACTTTTATGTACATACATACTCACTCTCACATACATACATACGCACTTTTATGTACTTACATACTCACTCTTACGTACATACATACTCACTCTTACGTACATACATACTCACTCTTACGTGCATACATACTCACTTTTAAATATATACATACTCACTTTTACATACATACATACGCAACTCGCACATTTATGCATTCTCACACGCATATACACTACTGAGTATGAATGTATTTGCAACTGCTCAGTACCATTATATATGTATGTGCAAGTGAAGTATGTATGTATGTAAGCATGAAGTATGTATTTTTGGCCTAAGTGGCTTCTCATAGAGCATGTTACCACTCATTCACAGTGTATTTGCCCAGTGTACCATCTCAAGCTACCTTTTAAAACACCAGTTAATTTTCCCATCACATACAGCTGAGAACAATAATTTCTTGTTACAATTAAGATGGCAAATGTAAGCGTCAAGTATAAAAGAAATAGCCAATAACAACACACACAAGCCCACACAAGCATTTTAAATACTAACAAGAATAGGCCAGGCTACATACAAGCGATCCAGTCCTCAACACCGATCACATACAATACATTAACAGTGAATAATGCAGTTTATTGTGGAGGAAGTGGCTAGGGAAAAGGACATCTGGGACTCCTTGTGTACAGTGGCCCAGACTCAGATAATTGTCAGAAAATAATGGATGAATGAATGGACATTATCATCATTTTATGATCAGTTAATATCATGAGGGCATGTTAGAAAATACAAAACAAAGCCAACATGACATTAACTTACAGATTTAAGTTTTTAGATCACATCACAGTTGTTTCAAAGAATTTCCAATATTTCTAAAAGCTGCAGATACCAGTTTTCTTTTGTATTGTTTTGTTTTTGAAGTGAGGTCATTGTCTCTCCTCTCTGTCCACTCCAGCCATTGAGTCAACTCCAGACAACAAATCCACTCGTCCAGTCAGTGCCCCCGTTATGTCACCGGTGTCTCCTGGGGAGGCAACACCATCACCGCTACTACCAACCCTGTTTCGCTCTGACTGTCATGACGGCTCCACACCTAAAGACCGCCGCTCTGCACACAGGAAGGCAGAGGCAAAGCCGGGGAGTCAGCCACCTGAGTACACTAAGAGCCATAGCCGCAGACCAGAGTCCACTCCAGAAATCAAGGTAATAGACACTATCATTTTACATCACAGGCGCCATCAGGCATCAACTCTGTTCATTATTGAACAAAAACAGAGGTTATAGGGCACCCATAATCAGAGGTTAGGGAAAAGGCCTCAGAGAAGAGGTTATTAATAAAGAAATACAGTTAATCTTTGGTTGAGGGCCCCCTTGGTGACATTAGCAAATAGAATGGCACTTTGTAGAGCGCCAATCTCTGCCAAGCCCCAACAGTACCCTTTAATTAAATCAAATCTAATTCGATATCAGACTTGATAGCACAGTATTATTCTAAAATGCAAACCAGCCATCACTGCTTAATCATAATTTAAGATCACCAGTTCTGTGACAGCCTACCATTAGGACAACAAAACAGTGCAGCTGGAATCATAATCTCCATTTTTGCCCAAAAATCATTAAATGTCTTTGGATTTGGATGATAAATCCAGTCATGTCTTCGTACTGTAAAACTAAATGTTAGGTGTGCTTATGTAAGCGTGAACCAGCTACCCATTATTCAATCTTTAATCAAAAGCTTTGAAGCAAATGTCACAGACCTAAAATTTGTACCTAAAATCTATTTTATTTATATAGCCCAAAATCACAATCACATTGCCTCAGTGGGCTTTACAATCTGTACAGTGAACAGCATTCTCTGTCATTAGACCCTCGATTTGAGTGAGGAAAATCTTGCCATTTTGAGGGGGGAAAAAATTTAGATGTCACATGTACAGAAAAGAACAACAAAATCACAGTTTACAAGTTGCAATGACAGAATATCTGATACAAATTATAATATATGTAAAGTGTGTGGATCCAGGAGATGACTGAGCAGGACGAGGCATTGCCAAGTGGTGCCCGAGCCACACGACCTCCTCTCCACCATGTTGACCTTGAAGAGGGCAAGCCACACAAGATAATTAGTAATAGACAGAGAGATCAGAGTGAAGAGGCATCAAATTTTACAGAAATAACAGATTAAGGCGATACTAAAGAGCAATGAACCACAGGGGCTCATGGTATGATGATACATATGCCTCAATATGTGTTTTGTACAGTTTTGTATGTCATCAGCATAAGTCTGATCTTATATGAAAGAGCTAATGTGGTAAGGCTAGGATTGGTGTAACATCATCAAATTCTCTTGTACGTGCTAAGACTCTAGCTGCAGAATTCCGAACCATGTGAAGACTTTTAGCGCTCTCACGCGGCAGACCCGAAAATAAGGCATTGCAATAATCCAGCCTAGAAGAAACAAAGGCATGAATGAGGATCTCTCCGTCAGATGTAGACAGGAAGGACCTATTTTTAACTATGTTGCGCAGGTGGCAAAAAGCGATCTTGGTCATTTCTTTGACGTGCTGATCGAAAGAGAGGGTAGAATCAAATGTAACACTAAGATTATTGGCAGTTGAACTGAGAAATAACACAGTTGTCAAGAGTTACTGTCACCTGATCAACGTGGTGTCTCTATTGAGCGGGCCAATGACCAGGGTCTCAGTTTGATCTGAATTCAGGAGCAGGAAGTTTTCTGACATCCACTTCTTCACTGCATACAAGCAGGTCTCTAATTTCACGATTTGTGATTTATCATCAGCTTTTATGGGCAAATATAGCGTGTCATCTGCATGGCAGTGGAAATATTTTCCATAATGCCGAATAATTTGGCCAAGAGGTGAAATATATAAAGAGAAGAGCAAAGGGCCAAGAACAGAGCCCTGGGGAACTCCAGACTTGGCATCAGTAAATATTGATGTAGAATTATTGTAAGAAACACATTGAGTTCTTTCAGATAGGTAAGACTTTAGCCAAGTGGGAGCTAGGCCAGATATTCCAAATTGATTTAGTCATAAATCATGGCATACAAGACAATGCCACGATCTATGACTAGTATCCCATATTTCATGGCATGATCTATGCTATCAAATGCAGCGCTCAGATCCAGTAACAGAAGCATTGAGGTAGAGTTTAAAGAGTCTAAAGTAAGCAGAATCCACTTTAGTCAGGGCAGTTTCAGTGGAATGACTGATTAAAAATGTTCCAGAAGATTATTATTAAATAAGTAGCATTTAAGTTGATGGGATGCAGCTGTTTACAAGACTTTAGAGAAGAAGGAATGGTTGGATACTGGTCTATGATTATATAGAGATGCTGGGTCAAGATGTGGTTTGTTAAGTAGAGGCTTAACCACAGCAGTCTTAAAACTAGCAGGGACAAAGTGCATGCAACAACTTACTATCTTCTGATCGGTTTTATATCAAACTTGCACAGTGAATACAATGACATACAGAAGCAAACATCCAGCACATGCTGCGTGCACACATAAGCCCATGGAGGAAGAAATACTACTGTATATACCGGTACCCACACTTCTTAAAAGTCATGAAAGCAGCATCTCTTGACCAGAACAGAGACTCCTAGCATATGCATGGCTATACTATCATTAACCTAATCAGTTTTAACTCTTTTTGATGATGCTCACAGTACAGCAGCTTAGCAAAAGTTACAATCAACATTAGCTGGCATTATCCCCAGGTTGCCAGGAGCTGAATCCGACAAGAAACCACCTTGATACTATGTACCCTGTAGTCAAAGTGGCAGCCAGTGCTGTGTGAGGTTCTGCATGTTTGGCCAGCTCTTCCATCGCTCAATCAGCTGTGTTCACTTGGAGCTCGTGGTGATCTGATCAGTCTTCTACTTGACACGTAGCTGCATGGTGGGCAGCATAATTCACATTCTGTGCTAACGCTATTAGCACAGAATGAGAATTAAAATAATAATAATAATAACTTTTTAAAATCCTGGATCCATCTTTTTATCCGGATCCACACCAAAAGTTAATGTGTTCTATTATGGGCTGAGATCAACTCTACACCAAAGTTTTGTGTTATCCTGCTGAAAGGTCAGCCAACCAACCAACCAACCTAATGACAAATGGACACGGTTGAAAATATTATCTCCTTGACAGAGGTGATTAGGGGTGATATAAGTATACAATCATACTATGCATATTGTATAAGTAATATATTTTTTCATCAGAACTGAAGGAGCCTAACTGGGCCAATTGGACTGACGAAGTTAATGAGACCATGAAGTCAAAAGGTGTCATGGTCCTAATACATATGTTATAATATAGCTCAAAAATCAGAAGCATGAATATAATTTGTGAAACAAAATCTACTTAAGGAAATTAGTTAAATAAGAACTCAGAAAATTAAGACAGCTAAATAGTTGTAAATACCACAAGAATGAAAGTAATGGTAGTAAAGGCCACTGTTTACAAAGCTGTAATTTGTCTACTAACAGGACAAAAGTTTAAATCTAGAAGAGAAAAAAAAATAGCTACAGATTTGGGATTTTTTTTTTACATTCCAAACTGTATATAGCCAAACATAATGGCAAACCTTTTGCATAAAAATAAATAAATGTGGTAATTCAATTTTGTTGCAAAATCCTATTGAACTATAGTTTCATGTTTTTGTTTTAGCTCTTTATGGAAACAGAAGAGTTTAGTGAGAGGTTTTTTAGGCCTGGTTGTGGATTGGAATTGATCCTGAAGTGTGTGCTTTGTCTGTACTACCAGACATTGGCCAGGAGAGAGCGGCGGCACTCCCCCTCTGTGACCACTGCCAATGGGGAAAGAGAGAAAAAGAGTCAGGTTTGTTTGCTTGATGCATGTTGGAACCAGTTGAACGCTAAAACTATGACTAACACTATATACAATATATTATGCACTGTGTACAATGTGTAAGAAATGAGAGCAATATGGATACAAATACATATAGAGTATTTGGCAAAATAAAGATACAAAACAGCATGCACTGTCTATCTTTGAGGGTAAACAAGACCCCATTAAGAAAACTATGGATGATACATACCATGAAGTATGAAATAGTGGCCTTAACTTAATCAGATGCAGAGTGAATAAGGCCTTCATTTGATAAACCAGAAGATATAGGCCATTATACCCAAATGCCTCTTTGGAAGAAAAAGAATATATTGTTAACGTTTTACTACAGTTCGTCGCAGAAAGATATCTCCCTTATCCTCCCTGCTCTCCATGATCTGTTTCACTGTTTCAGTTTGCCTTTTAATGGAGACTCAACACTCCTCCCATGTTTACTCATTTACCATAATGTTCAGTATAATGTACATTTTAAGGGCAATAATTCCATAAGTACAACAACAGAGGCATGTAATTGTAGATCACAATATCAATATATATTGTGATGTAATACACCCTACAGTAAAAATAGTTCCAATTGTTAACGAATTGTTGACCACACAAAATTTCTGCTTTCGCCTAATCCAAGTTGAATATGTGAAGAATCAAAGTTCTTAATCACACTTATGGAAAATAATATAAAAATCTAATTTTGCCATATATTTGCCCTGATTATTGATTATCAATATTGTAACAATGGCCTAACAAAACCAGACATATTAAAGGGATAACTAACATAATACAGACAAATATGAATGCTATTTTCCATGAGCTCTTATAATAGTTCATTAATTTTTGGGACCTCGCTGCTTTTATTTGTTCATACCGGACACTTGGCCATTATTTTATTATTGGCTTTTATTTGAGAATGTAAGTTTTTGAAAAAACATAGCACTTTTTAATTTTATGTTGTCAGTTCAGTAAGATATTAATAGTTTAACTGTCAGAGGAAGTGTTACTCCACTTAAGTCTTTCACGCATGTGTTTTCTTACTGTATTACAAATGGATGTTTGTTACACTGGCCAGACGCAGGACCTTAACATACACTAACTATGTCTTTCCTCTGATGGGGGAGCAGCGCTCTCCTCAGGACAAAACAAAGATGGAGTTGGTGCAAGTGAGGAAGGTTAGCACACTCCTGAGCTGGTACTCCCCACCCCCATCTCTGCATCAGTCACACATGAAGATACTTTAATTTGTTTTTCAGTTGTCTGAGAGTGCTGTTTTCATTTGCAGAGACACAGAGTGCTTTTATCCGTTGTTCTTCTTTCTGTGAAGACTCTTGCACGTCCTATCATCTGTATAAGAACATCCTGATGGACCAAGGACAAACAGTGTTTCTTGTTAAAAACTTGGGTTTTTCTCCAGAAATAAACATATGGGTATAGTGGCTTAAAACAATAACATTTGTAAGAGAGAGGAGACCTTTGGTTTTCACGCATACCTTGCTTGGTAATTTCTGTTTGGACTTAATTTATACTGTTTTAACTCCAAATGAATTCTAATGTTGCTCTGTAAGTGCTGGATGGAGACCTGAGTACCATTTGGCTGTTCACACACTTGTATATATGTATATGCTGCCAGCCAGCCAGCCAGCCAGAGTAGCAGGTATGCAGTTGTACACTGATATACATTGGCAGTATAAACTGAATATATATACATTACATATATATATATATATATAATTTCAAAAGTGATACATAATGTATATGTATACATAAGCTAATTTTATCAGTAAGCTTGTCAATCACTTTTGAAATGTTCAAATTGTTGTGTTGACATCACAGTTGTGATGTGAATATCACAACAAGAGAAAATAATGTTATAATATGAAAATGCTTAAAGTGAAAAGCAGACACCATGATGCTGCTCCTCCTGTACACTGCACTGCACTGCAGCAGCCTTTGCATGCACAGCATGTGACTTCTCCTCACAGCAGTGAGTGCGCCTGGCTTCTCATACACATGACTGGTGTGCATGTTGCTGAATTCCTCACCTGTCCTCTGCTGAGCTGGGCCCACTGGGAACTGCAAACCCACACTCTGTGTTCCTGCAACCTCATAGTTATTTTATTTTTTGCTATTCACGTCATCTCAGTGGATTCCATTGCAAAGCAGATAATAAACTGTTTGAATGAATTCAACCAGCTCTTCCTTTCTCCTCATTTTCCACAGAAAAGAGCTAAGAAACTTGAGGGAGAAACTATTTATATCAGACATAGCAATTTAATGTTGGAGGTTTGTATCTTCAGTCTTCAGATATCTGTTCTGGCTGTTTGCTGTCATGTTTTTCTGCCTGCGTCATCGACCGTTGATTTTCTTTTTGCTTTGATGTCTGTTTCTCTTAATTTCTCATCTTGTTTTCAGCTTAACCCTAAAGGCATGGCATGCACTATTTACCTCTCTGATTCTCATGCAAGTAGTGTCATTTCACTTTGACATTGTCTTTGTCATTTCATATTTAATTTCTATGAAATATACCACTGGGGAAGGTCTCTTTTTTCAGTTTAAACTGGTACTGCAGTTTGGCCTTTGGTGCTGAAATAAACATGTCTGTCAAATAAACAACTGTCTGAGATAGAAGCGATGATACCATTTTACAAACTTACAATACACTTACTGTTGAAGACAATAACAACAATACTTGGACAAGACATGGATCTCTAAGACATCCAGATCCAAAAAAGTGGATACATTACTTCCTTCCCCAGTCATATAATTCTCTGTGCTTTTTAGATTCTGGGCACTGTTCCTCTTCTAGTTTCTTTTCATTGATTAATGTAGTGTAAACTGTAGACCTAACTCCCTAAAAATGCTTTTGCTGTAATTTCTGTTGCCCTGATGACTGTGATCAGAGAGGGGTGATATGTTACATTAGCTTGGAAACACAAATGATGGTGGATTTTTTCCTTGTAGAGCTGCATAAAATCATATATTTTATTTAGTCATTGAATCGTAAGACAAGGTGTAGTGACACACATAGTTACAAACCCATGGATAATTATTAGTAATCACTTCAGCTGAACTGACTTTTTTATTGTGCTCTAAGACTACACCATTACCAGGCTCTGGCTCTGCAACTAATGTAACATGTCACACCCATCCTCATGTGCCTTTACTGTACGTCTTTGCTTCTCTGACTCAGCCTGCCTTCATTTAGATATGCAGTAAATGTATTGATTACATGTGGCTGTAAAATATTAAAACAACATTTTGGTCATTAGCTCCGTTTCCTGAAGAGAGCTACTGTATCTCCAGGAGCTCCAGGATGTGTTTAGTCAAACTTAGCCCTCCAGGTCTACCCCAGCACTGCTTCTAGCTTAATTTCTTCAAGCAGAACATTCAATCACTGTTAAGATGTTTGAATGTGAAGTAGAGAATGCATTAATTTTTATGATCCCATGGGGAAGAAACAGGAAGTCTGCCTACTGAATACTGCAAGCATGCTAAATTGTAGTAATGCAACGGTTTACTGAAGAAAAACGCTGGCTTCAATAGGTTGATCACATGGTACAAAATTTCAATGATCAGAAATTACCATTTGAAAACATAATTGTTATCAACAATCTGGTAGCTTTAGATATTCTGTAGATATTGACGTTCATTCATGACCCTGAAAACAGGGTTTGCAAAAAATGTGTAAAATGTTGTAATTATACATAATTAGCCAGCGCCATTGAATTCCTTTTTGCTGTCTTAATTTTCCATAAATTTTGGAAGCTTGAAATATTAAGTGTAATGACTACCTGTCTTTTTCCATTGTATACTGGATGTGCACATCATTTATCTCCATTGCTTTAGTCCCAATGTAATATGTCATCAAACATCTCCTCTTGCTGACATTGATGAAGGCATAATCTGTAAGCCAGTGAATCTGTGCTTTATTAATAACCACTAGTCAGGAGTCACCCTCTGTGCATCGGCTGCTTGTTTCTGCTGGGGGATTTAGAAGAAGTGATGTAAAATCCAAATTTCAGTGACATCTGCTGGGCTGAAAATACATCCCAGGTCACAGGAAACAGATGATGACTCCTCCCAATGCTGTTTGGTGTCTGGTTTGTCAGAAAAATACCTTTTCCATGGCCTCAGCATGCCATTAGGAATTGCCAGACTCCAAGAGGAATCCAAGATTTAGAAAAATCCAAACTGAGTCAAAGAATAATTTACAACTTCTTTTTCCAATCTGGGTCATTCATTATATCCTTTCTGTACTCACATAACCTTTATTTTCCATATGGTCGTATAGTCTTCTCATTTCCTTCTCCCTTCTCCGTTTTTATTGTCTTGTTTTCTCTCCTATTATTGTTATTCTACCTACTCTGACTTTGACATTCTTGTTGAAGGACGTGGATAAGACCCAGACCGAGATCATGCGTCACCACACTAGCATCAGCGAGCTGAAGAGAAGTTTCATGGAGTCGGTACCGGAGTCTCGACCCAGTGAGTGGGACAAGCGTCTTTCCATCAACCTGCCTTTCTGCACAGCAAGCATCAACGGCCAGCTGCAAGCAGTGGTGAGTCCACCAAAGTGGTCAGAAAATACACAGCAACAGTACTTTCATCCTACAATTATTCCTGAATAGACGTACATTCCACCACAGTGTCAGATCGTCCGTAAAGACTTCATCAGTATAAAACTTCCAAATTGTTGAAAAGTGTTTTTTTCATGTAATGTCAATATGCTAGCAGTTTATGAAGAATAGCTGAAACGCACTGAGCTGCTTCAGTTTCAGGGTCCAGGCATAGTGCATGCCACCCAATGTAACACCGCCATGAGCCCTCATTCTAAAACCTTTGCTTTTCCTACCATGACAGGAATGTGTATATCGATGTGGGCCTTTTAACACACATCTATTAAAGGTTAAGTTAAGTTAAGTTCAAGACATAGCCTTAACCTTTGGTTAAAGAACGAAATATGAGAGGCATTTTAGGTTTTAGTGAGTTTAAGACATGCAAAATAACAAATTATTGTAAAATTATTTATCAAATTACTGTATAACCTTTAGAGACCCTGAAGGTCTGGGGAGCGAGGGGCAGTTGCTTGCTCTGTATGGTTAGTTATCAGATCAGTTATGGGTCTTCAGAAGTCCCTCTGTATGTATCCACTATTTAAACGTTCATATGTACAGACTTTGGAGGACAATTATGGGTAAGACACATACAAATGTGCAGTATTGAACAACCCTTATTATTAGAGATTTGTGTTTTTCACTTCACTTCATGCTTCTAGTTCAAATCTAGTTAACTGAAAATAGTAAAACAATAACATTTAGTGCTTTTAAATATTGGAGCATCACCCTGGCACTGTCATTCTGTGCACATAGCCTTTAAAGGCCTTCAATTGAAGCAGTGATACTTCTTGGGGCTTGGTGTACTTGTTTACACCATTGGTTATAAAAAACAGTTGGCTGCATAACTGTTGAAGACAATGTTTGGTTGTCTAGCTGAAACAAGTAACTTCTCTGTTTGGCACTGGCAAAGATAGAAACTATACTTGTGACTTATCTTGGGAGTCACAGCTGCATTTATACAACAACATTTCTGACAGTCAGTTCATATGAATGGGATTACTGCTATCAGAGGAAATAAATGGCAGTAAATCTCTGATAGCAGTAATCCCATTTTGGACTCTGTATGCTGTCATACAGAGTCAAACTGGCATACAAGTCCAACAGGGTGCGGGCAAGAATCAAAATCCAATAATAAGCAAGGCACAAGGTAAAATTAAGCAAAAATGCAAAATCACTTGAGGAACTAACCTGACAAACGGTTGGAAGGCTGAACGCACAAAGACAAACATGGAAGGGGAAGATATAGACTAAATACACAAGGTAATAAATAACGTATAAAACAAATTAAAGGAAACAGACGAGACGAGACAGTGAGGAAATGGAAAATGGTACTCCGCTAGCGTAATGAGCCCAATCCAAATGAACTACACTGATAAATGATATATTTAGAAACACTTGAAGAGGGTTTGATCAGTCTTTATTTGCGGATGATGGTACTATTTGAAGAAGAGGAAGAAATGCTGAGTTTTTTTTAAAACAAGTTCAAATGACTTTAGTTTCTTCTGTGGAGGAATGGGCAGACAAATGGGGCTTTAAAGTCTCTGCTTTGAAGTCTAAATTTATGATCTGTAGTTTCAGAAGGCAGATACACAACCTTGGGCTGCACATGTATGGATCTTTACGAGAGAGAGTGAACAATTCAAAAGAATTTAGGTGATAGTTTGCTGTTCATATTGAAAAAAAACAAACAAGATGTGATAAAGTGTTAAATATCATGAGAAGTCTGGCTGAATTTGACTGGGGCCATGCATTTAATATACAAGGCAATGATAAGATCTATTCTTGATTATATAGATATTTTGTTTATGGCTCTGCTGCTAAGTCAGTGCTCATAAGGTATTCTGCAGACCAAAGCATTTAGGCTCTGTTGTTGGGCTTTTCAAACCTCCCCAACTGTTGGGGAATTAAAGTGGGTATTGCAGGTTAGAGACCCCAGTGAATCAATGTATAGGAAATTACTGTTGAAACTAGATTTTCAAAAAACTAAACAAATACACAGTGACTTCTAGAGCAATTTTTTTGAGAGACTTGTACTTGTACTACATCGGAACACAATGGCACCAGGATGTACTATGGGAAGAAGGCAAGCCGGTGGAGGAAGTGTGATGCTTTGGGCAATGTTCTGCTGGGAAACCTTGGGTCCTGCCATCCATGTGAATGTTACTTTGACACGTACCACCTACCTTAGCATTGTTGCAGACCGTGTGCACCCTTTTCATAGAAGTGGCATTCCCTGATGGCTTTTGCCTCTTTCAGCAGGATAATGCGCTGTGCCACAAAGCAAAAATGGTTCAGGGATGGTTTGAGGAGCACAGCAATGAGTTTGAGGTTTTGACTTGGCCTCCAAATTCCCCATATCTCGATCCAATCGACCATCTGTGGGATGTGCTGGACAAACAAGTCCGATCCATGGAGGCCCCACCTCCCAACTTACAGGACTTAAAGGATCTGCTGCTAACATCTTGTTGCCAGATACCACAGTTCACCTTCAGGGGTCTAGTGGAGTCCATACCTCGACGGGTCAGGGCTGTTTTGGCAGTAAAAGGGGGACCGAAACGATATTAGGCAGGTGGTTATAATGGTATGCCTGATCGGTGTATATTCTATGCATACGATGGACAGCCTTGTAACTGTGAGCCTGCTAGGCATCCAAGAGACCAGGGATAGACCAGAATTAGGCAAAATAATGGCCAGAGATGAGAAATTGTGTTGGAGAATGGAGAATTAGTGGTGAACCTGGCATTTCACATTACAATGGTATTAAGTGTTTATCAGGCTATACCAAAACAAATATGGGTCGTCTTGCACGGCCAGCAGTGTTGATACTTACCCATAACAGAAATTCAAGTTTTGCTGGCTTCCTGGGCATGTTGGAATAGCCGATTCCATGGGAAAGGCAACCCTAATGAAAGGAGGGTGTTGGCAGGGATTATGGGAAGAGGGAGGATGTTGTTTTTCAGGAAGAGATGAATGGCGGTATGTGTGCAACTAACTGAGTTTTAGTTGTAATATTCCTTCATCCTATAGACGTGCCTTGTAATGCGCAATGTCTATGAGTATATTTGTTTATTAGGCTTATGTTATTGATAGGAGCACAATATTAGACAATATAAGAAAACAGTATTTTTATTTGCAGATTACACTTTTTCGTATGGTGATTTTAGTACTACGAACATGCAAATTATGCTGAATTTATTGTGTTCTCGTGACAGTACATATTTACCTCTTTTTCTATTTCAGCACATGTGAGATTGTCAGCATTTTGATGTGACATCCCTCCTGTAAATACACTGTGATGCGACCTCTCCTATCTAAATCTAGACTTTTGCAGTGTTTCGTAGAAACTTGTAAGTGCACTTGGTTGAAATGACAGAACACCATACAAAACAAGTGATGTCTAAGAACCAATTAATCTCTGTCGGCTTTGTTGACATGTATTTTTTTATTTTGCTCACAAATATTGAGTGATATCTTCTGAATTGTAGTTTTCAGTAAGGCAAAATGGACGTGATGAGCATTTCAGTAAAACTGAACTTAATACACAGCAAAGAGGTCCTGTTTCGAGAGCCACCCACCCACAACCCTGCAGTGGATAAGCAGTTATAGATGATGGAGATGGAAATGGAGGTCTAAAGATGTATTATTATTAAAAAAAAAAAAAAAAAAGGTACTGGAGTTTAAAATGTCATTGATAACTTGGCCATAGCCACACAGCCATGGCCATATTTTATCCTGAATCAGTCTGGGGCAGTTGGCCAAACAGTTTCTGCTGTGTTGTTGGCTATGGGATTTGAGATTTAAGATTCCTTTATCCTGCGTGAGCAGAACAAGATAACGAAGAGAGTAATTAAACATATATATATACATACATAATAAACACACTAGAACAAGGATCTGTGAGTTAAATAGATCTTTACTCATCTGTGTAGTCCATTAAATCAACAACAGGGCCTCAAGTAAATAGTCGATGAATGATATTTAAGAAAACAAAGAAAAAGATAAACAAAGTCCTTCAATGATAAATCTGATGTGCACAGCATTTATTATTTGTATACAATTTGCATTTACTTTACTTAAGGTACTGCTTTCCTTCTATAGTAAAATAAAAGTGGCCGGACATGACCTAAGCACGTGCATAGAGTAGCCATTCATTGTCTTTGGCAATGAATGGCTGGACTTTGTTCTTGGCTGTCCTCCAGCGCCAGTGCCCTGGTAGTCCTACTGCATTGTTAAGCAGTTGAACAAACACTTGTTGTCCAGCAGACGTACAGAGCCACGAAAATCTCTGTTTGTAACTGACACATTATTGTTTCCTAAGTGTATGTTCAGTGGTTGTCTGGTTTGTATGGGCTGACGTGTTTTCCTTGTGGTTGATTTGTTGAAACAAACAGAGGTGGAGCTAATGCAAGAGATTGTGAGCCATAGTTTCCCTGCCAGTTAAGTCTCAGTCACTTTGGTTGCTACTGCAGTGTATGTGGGCCTGCAGCAGAAGGGGAGCCCAACCCGTTTGCTCCATCTAACAAGCCTAGAGACACTAGTAACCCCAACAGGAGAGGCGGAAGACCGTGTTGGTGTGAAGAGGTCAGAGTGTTACTCCAGCTCAAGAACCACCAAAAACAGACATTACCAGAGCTACTGTCTGAGTTAACAGTCTGAGTCAAGCATAGAGAATGCAACCAACGAAGCCAGCCATTCAGAGGCGGAGTCGGGTAGGTCTAATTAGAATTCAGGTGGGACCCATAATAACAGGAATCCGTCTTCTTAAACATTATGATTGCGCCCTCTGCTGTTCAAACAGAGCGATACAGTACCTAATCAATGTTCAATTTCTTGCCACTGAGTATGGTTTTGTTTTGTATTTAAAGATCCCTCTAAAAGTTTGTTGCTGACTGTTTATCTGATCCTTCTAGTCTCCTGTGCTAAAGACGCAGACAGTCACCATCTCAGATGTCACAAACTCTCTGAGAGGAAGTGTGATATACAAGGACATCCCTTTAGTTCACACTGAGACCAAGACCATCACATACGAGTCACCACAGGTGAGCGAAATTCAGGGAATTGTACACAAAATAAAACATGCAGTTATTTGTCCTAATTGTCTCATGTTGTATGCAATGCAGTGCTAATTTTAAAGCTGTTCTAGTACACATGTTGACATATGTTCACTGTAGAGTGAATATAATTATATTTCACAAGCTTGTCTGACCTCTGCAAATGTGTTGAAATCAGCTAAGCTCACTAAGCTAGGATATAAAACTCTTTTCATCTCAGTTAGAAGACATGGTCATTTAGTATGTCTATAGATTAACCATTTAGAAGGCCCCTAGTTGCCACATATTTGGCAGCTGTGGCTCAGGAGGTACAGAGTGGGTCATCCACAAACTTTAGGGTTCTAAGATTCGGTCCCAAGCTGTTCCAGTTCACATGTCAAAGTGTCCTGAAATAAGACACTGAACCTTGATTTCTCCTGATGGTTCTTGCATGATGGTTCACTGGCATCGGTGTGAGAGTTTGAATGGGTGACTGAGGGGCAAATTGTGAAATAAGAGTTGCTGTTTTACTGCAGCCATTAGCATTTTACCATGTTCAGTGAACCTGGAGCCTTTGGGTGTCCTGAGGGTCTTGGGACCAGGGGCCTTATTACAGAATAAATGTAACGTGAGTTTTAGGATTTTAGCTGTCATATTTTTATTGTGTTTAAAATTGCTGCTGTGAACATGACAGTGCTGCCAGGAGCACACTGTATGCTGCAAAGAGCGCACTGGAGACAGCACCGTGTCCAAACACACTGCTCACCACCTGCACATACAGATTGTATAAATTATCACATGACAGATCATGTACAAACATTGCAATCCATGTCCTCATTAGGATATTATTAATATTAAAAGTCCACCCTAGCAAATGTTCAGTATATAAATTGTGTTTATGTTAGGGCTATCGATCAATTTAATCGCAATTGATACAAATGTAACGTTATTATTATTGCAACAATCTAAAACAATGACAAATACTGTCCAGTACCTCAGAAGTACAGCATGCTCAAAAAATATGCTGAAAGCATAACATGGCAAAAACAGATGGGCATATTGTCCTGAATGTAACATTCCTTTGTAATACTAACACAGTGTAGTGTCCAATCGGCCTGCAAACTTTAGCCACCCTGTTGAAAGTGTGTCTCATGTAGAGTGGTCCAGGCGTCTGTTTGCTCAGCCATCAAGGGTTATTTGAGACTCCATGTACTCCGGTGATAACTCACTTCAAATCGACAGTAAAATGCAAATAACTTTGTTCTCATCGAGAGAACCATCTGGCAATGCTTTGAAGCTGAACTTGCCATTCAAAAGACCCTTTTCTTTATCATTTCTGCTCAAGAAGTTTTGTTTCTGCTGCCATCCACAACGTTACTGGTGCATCACTTCCTGATTTCCGAAAACTACGATGTGGGCCGTGGGTCATAACGTGTGTGTTAATTGTGCATCAAAAAAATTAACGGTGTCAAGAGGAATTTGCGTAAATTTGTTATTATCGTGTTAAATTTGACAGCCCTATTCAAACTTCCATTTTCAGATGATATCCTGGTGTAGTGGATATAATTAATTTGTCACGATCAATTTTGGCACTTGAACATACAAACACTGTGGTGCCAGACGTATTGCTGAGTACACAGACTGTCCTCGCACTACTGAAGGACAACATGAATGGAAGAATTAACAATATGTGCTTTGTAACTTCTCCCACTCGATTGGCCATGGATTTCATACTGTTTTACTTTGTTTATATTTGGCGGACCCTGCCACAACAGTGTTAAATGTTGAGTTTGTAAATGAGTTTTCTTTCGAATTCATTAATATTGTCATATTAATATTCTGAGTATGAATATCTCCTCCTAAACTACATAGTGCCCCTTTAACATTTATGAGGTGCTTTGCATTGACCCTTTATGGTTGAATATGGGTGTGGAGAGGGCGGGATATGAGGCTGATCCACAACTGCACATTTCGAAGTTGATTTGAGAACATTCACCTTGTTGGCTTCCGACCAGTTCTGTAAAGCTTGCCTTGTTTGTCCAGGATTTCCCTATATCTTGCTGCATTCTTTTTACCCTCTAGCTTTACAAGCCAGGGCCTGCTGCTGACTGGTGCGTTTGTGGTGATGTGCAGTGTTTGGTGCAAACATAGTGTTTAGTCTTCCAGTTGACCTTGGAGTCTCCCACATGCCTGAGCTTTCTTCAAACGTGACTTTCTCTTTGCCACTGTCCCACAAAGCTTTGGCTGGTGAAGAACCCAGGCAGCAGTTGTTGAACGCAGAGTCTCTCCCAGCTCAGATGCTGATGCTTTTAAGTCCTTCAGAGTAGTCCTAGGGGTCTTGGTGGTCTCCGTCACTAGTCTTCTTCTTGCACAGTCACTCAGTTTGTGAGGACGGCCTGCTCTAGGCAGATTTACACGTTCCATATTCCTTTCATTTCTTAATGATGGATTTAACTGAACTGTGGTTGCCGTTCAATGATTTGGAAATGTTTTTGTATCCATCCCCTGACTTATACTTTTCAATAACCTTTTCACAGAGTTGCTTGGAGTGTTCTTTTGTCTTCATGGTGTAATTATAGCCAGGAATACCAGTGACTGGACCTCCAGACACAGGTGTCTTTATACTACTATCACTTGAGACACATTCACTACACTCAGGTGATCTCCATACTAGCACCAGTTTGAAAATGCAACTGAATACTTATGTAGTCAGTTATTTTACATTATATTTTCTTAATCAATTGACATTACTTTGTAGAAATCTGATTTCACTTTGATATTAAAGAGCTATTTTTTGTAATATTTTTGTTTTGTATAATTTTTGTATATTGAGCATAATTCCATTTCTAAAAGCAACAAAAGGGGAAAACATCAAAGAAGTTGAATACTTTTTATAGGCACTGTATATGGCTCTCCGCTGCTCGGTCCTCTGCCTACGCCATTTCACAATCATTTATTCCATCATCAACTCTTTTTGAATGCATATGATGAAAATACACTGATATTTACTGAGGATGAGGAGGAGCACTGCTGCACTTCTCTCTGTTTGTAATAGGGATGTGCGGGTCTCAGTCCCTATATCAGGCAGGATGGGTCATAAAAAATGATCATCCTGATCAATAGCAGGTGGAATGCAGGTGGGTGAAATATGTTTCTAATGAGAATTAATGACATTACCTGCCTCGATCCTCCAGCAGCAGAAACGATATTTATATCTCTACATTACATGTGCATTTGATGACCAAGGAACAGCTTATAAACCTCATTGATTATTTAAATCTTCTGACTCGCCAACAGGATTGTTGAGTATTTCCTGCTGATGAATGTTTTGTGTTTCTTCTACATATGAAACAGTCTCACACACAGTTCAGATTCATACAGTAAAATAGTTTGCTGTGAAGCAGGCCAACAACTACTGGCATATGTTTTAATTGCTGTTATAATATATATAGTGCTTTTGCATTTAAACAGCATTACACGCACACACTGAAAATCTAGAAAAAATAGTGTCAATGCTATTTGTGATTGTGCTTTTACGTATTTACTCCTCAATGCTGACCAGAAACACACATAGGCTGATGTACGTACAGGCTGCAGACAGCAGAGAAACCTCTCCCGACATATCATCACAGAAGTCTATGATTCATTCATTCCCATGAACCTCACTGTTGCAGAAGAAGCAACATCCCACTTATCCAGGAACACATAAAAGCTGCACAATATATATATTCACAGGGTTATTTCAAAGATTAGTTTCAGCTGCCAGCTGTTTGCGTAAAGTAAGTAAATTAATAACAAAAAAAACACAACAAAATGTCAAGTAATGAAATGCCAACTATTGTGTTACCCTTAACTCATCATACCGCACACTTCATCCAAACTAAATAAAACTCACCAGGTGTCTTATTTTGTGTCTCTACAGTCAGCTCAAGTTTGATGAAGATAAATTCTCAATTTAGAGTGAGATGTAAAATAATACCGGCTCTACATGCCGTTTTCATCCACTGCTGATGTTTTGCTCTCCGTTGCTTCTCTCCTGCCCTCCTTCATTCCTCTCATGTCCTTGCCCCATGGAAACTATGCATTTTAAATCAGAAATTGTTTAGATCAAAGAATAAGACAGGACAAAATAACCAGTTCATTCAGATATGCAATGTCATTTCAGGACATATTTTGGTAGGTTAAAAAAGGTTCTGAGGTTCAACACCCAGCTGTATATCAAAGCAGTAGTCTCACAACTTTACAAATTACAGTTCACAAATACAAATTACAGATAAGAGATAATTGAGTATGCTTACATACTGTGTATCACTTAAAAGCTGTCTCTCCCACAGCCTGTGGACAGCCTGGCAGAGAGGGACACAGGAGTGCTGCTGAGTGCCCAGACCATCACCTCCGAGACCATCAGCACCACCACCACCACCCAGATAACCAAGGTCTGCTCATTTCACTATCAGCCCAACAATCAGTAAATAGAGATCAATACAAACCACCGCTTACCACTTTCATTCACTTGTACCAGCAATATTGACCCTTCACACAACACTATTTAAGAACGTGCTGCAGAGTGACTAAGGAGACTGTGAGCAGTTTACCAGTAGTTCTCATCGAAATCAGCGATACTAGGTTTCTAATGTGTGTGTAGCCTCACAAGCTTGATGTGAATTGTTTGCATTTACAGTTACATCTATGCAAAAATCATTTGTGCAACACAACATAAGTATACTGTGCAGTAACTGTGCCTTTTCTGTTTTATAAAAAATGTAATGTAATCTGGCCTGCAAATTATTATTTTTTATTTGGTCATCGTTTTTAAGTTGTTTCACACCAATTTAAAGTACACCTTCATATACAATGGAAATACAAACACAAATCTATCCAAAAAAAGTGAGTTGACTTTATTGACTTTGAAATTCAGTTCAATGCTATCATTTATCAGATATGCGTCCACAGAGCAAAACAGTGGTCATTTTCTGCATTCTGACATATTGCCAAATAGTCGCTGTTGCTTTTCACTTTGACAACAAATCCTCCGCCATTGCCTTTTGCAGTCAGCTCTCCTAACTCTCTCCACTCCTGTTACTCTGTGTTGAAACCCTGCTGCTGGCCCCGCTGCTGCATGGAGGAGACACCTATAGCAGTTCAAAATTGCAGCGTCTGTCATTAGACTATTGATTTTTTTTTAAGTATGATGGTGAAGGTGGGCAAGTAATGTAATTGGCCTTTTTTAACACCTCAAACACGGCTACGCAGCAAGCTTAGTGCAAGGTTTAAATATGTAATTGATTTTCACTGTTAAAACCTTATGTGCATACAGATGTATACTTCTGTTTGCATTTGTTGTTAAATATGAAGAAAATGTGAGCAGAAGTGCTACCAGGTCTCTGGCAAGAAGAAGTTATTTATGAGTAGGGAAAAAGATCTGCACTAACTAATCAAATAAGAAGGTATACAAACGGCTATTTGCATCTTTGTATTATTATGTTCATAATGGAAATAAAACATGACATTTTCAGAAATATTACTCCGTAGTACTTGAACTATATATTCCTATGTGCAGCTACTCAAATTCTAACTAAAAAATAACAAAATCACATAGTGTGAAGTTTTGAAGCTTGGTAGTGGTTTGTGTGATGGACACGTTGTTTTTATTAAACCTCTGTGGCGTGTGCAGGCTTTACATTCTGGTATTGTGAAGTGCTGAGTCTAACAGCCTCTCCTAAGTAACTAAGCTTTACCTAACTCTAAGACACTGTGAGGCTGTGAATTACTGATGAATGACAGTGAGCCCTTTTTTTTGCATCCTCTGTCAAATACTAAATGATGGTCATGGTGATCTCTTGGTACTGGGTTTGTTCTTGGGCCTCCAAGATTTTGATGGTGATCGGATAGATTCAGTCAATAATGTTTTCTTTTTTTCCAGGTGTAAAATGATTGACCACACTAACCTTATAATAACATTCTAGTTCTCAGTAAAATTGCACTATTACTTATCCTCTTATTCATAATATCTATGATGGTTTACAAAGCGCTCACTGGCCTGGCAGCTAGACGCTTTTTAAAAGATCCCAAAAAGTATCTTTCTCCTGCAAAGTCCCCCCACTCTTGCTTTTCCTTAAGCCAGCAGCTATTACTCAAGAAATGCAACTCAGCCTATAATATATTTTGCATCCTTCAACCGCACTCCACTTTCCCAGCTACTTAAACTCCTCTACTGCTACTTCAAGCTTATTCAAGCAATAAGTGAAGCTAGCAGTTCAGTTTATCATGAGCTTTTCAACAAACCTTAAAATATCCCAAATCTTTCATATGGTATTAATCAGTATGAATAATTCTTTATTGATCCCCGAGGGGAAATTGGTTCATTGCAGTAGCTCCTTCTAGAATAGAGATATAACATTATGGAGAGATTGAATAAAATATAAATAGGGAAGACAAGAAATTAGATTAAGAAACATAAAATAAAATCTAAAATAATTGTAACATTTGCCTTTAACTATAGATGTACATTTATATATAGAATTGCTGTCTGTGACAGTGGTCAACAGTATAAGTAATACATAAATACTCGAATAGAGCACCTGATATTGCACGAAAATTTGATAGGAAATCGGTCGATTGAAATATTGGACAGTTAGCGCTATCGTAAGTATGAATAAATGCTACAGAATTAACAAATGCTACATAAATTGCGGCATTGCTCTTCTGGTACTGATCCTACTCAGATTCAGAATCAGCTTTATTGAAAGGACATTTAAATACATTTGTCTGTATAACAGTTTCTTGTCACTCTTAATGTACTAAGCTGAACAAAGACAGGTTAAAAAAATTACATTATAAATATACCGAACAAAACATTGGAGGATAAAAATTTGTAATTATTGTCAGTGTGTCAATGATACCAGTGCAATTTGGTACAGCCAGCAGGAGATGTGCTGTGCTATCTCATGTGTTTCGACATGACATGCTGCAGGTCGAAAGGATTTATTAGATATTGCCTTACCAGTACGGTTTATTCATGTTATGCATACATTCATGTTCCATTGCATCATCCTCCAAGAAGGGGTCACCAGACTTGTCTTACATGGTGATTGACTGGCAATAGTTGCCTGCGTTTGATGTCGAATTGGCTCCAGTTCTCAGTCAAAATTCTTTCACATAAGATTTGGCTATGCATGTTTTTTGCTAGCTTGAATTTTTGTTTGTATCATTTCTCTGTTGTAGACGGTGAAAGGAGGGATCTCTGAGACTCGCATTGAGAAGAGAATAGTTATCACTGGAGACACTGAAATTGATCACGATAAGGTGAAGAATGTATATGAACAAAGAAGCAGTTTTTTGACCCTCACTGTAATGTTTTTCTCAAAAATTCTCTGCAGGAAGAGGTGGTTTAATTGTGTATTCACTAGCAAGGACCACGCCGTCAACATGATACGTTTAAACGATTTATTATGAACGAAAAGGAAACAAAACGTTGGAGATCTTGTTCTTCGAGTGCGTTGTGGGGAAGCTTGTGGAGAATCCGCCGCCGCACCCGGGCAGCGACAGACCCCCTCGTGGACCTACGAAGGAGAGGAGAGAAAAGAAGAACGGAGAGAGAAATGGGGTGGGGGGAGGGGTGCAGAATACGAGAGCGAAGAAGAGGAGAGGGTCAGGTGGTTATTCGCTAGAAAGAAACTTCGCTAGATAAGCTTCAATTCTTTCTGTTTGAAAGTACCTGAAATTAAATTTGGTCTGCATGCAGTCATTTGAACTAAATGATGTGTTCTACTCATCTGAATTGTTGTCCTTCCTTTCACTCTTCAGGCTTTGGCTCAAGCCATTAAGGAGGCAAAAGAGCAGCACCCGGATATGTCTGTTACCAAAGTGGTTGTGCACCAGGAAACAGAGATCACTCCAGAGTAAGACCGACTGATCCTTTGTGAGGTGAGTATTCAGCCTGAACCCTCACTCACCTGCCCCTAACCATCCATTCTATTGTAGGATTGGACCTGTTCACACAATAAATCACCTGCTGTTCATGTGAAATTATATGAATATTGCATTCCCTCACCATAAAACGATCACGTGCCCCCTAACCTCCCTACTCCACCCATCCACCCGAAGGCTAAGTAATTAATCAATTAATAAATACGAAACACATCACATTATAAATAAATTCATTCATTTTGTTCGTTTAAGTTAAAAAAGGTGCCTAGCCAGCTGAGCTGTAAAAGCTATAGCAGGGTGGGACAATACGTGACTACAACATACAGTATGAATGGCTGGTGACTATCAGTTTAAGGAGTTTTTTTTTGGGGGGAGGACTACATTTTGCTTGGCTTTTGTTAAAGTAACCCCCAGAAACAAATCTTGCATTGTAAGTCAAACACAAGAAAGGTACATTAACCAAATGTAGACTAGTATACTCGGTCTATTCTCTTGCTTCCATTTGTCTTTAAAACGAGTCATAGAGATGGAGTTTAACAGTCAGAGTCAGCAACTGAGATGAATCTTTTTCATTTGGGTTTAAGAGGGTTCAAGAGGTGTAAGTCAGTTACTGAAGCAGGGGGTATTTATAATGTTAAATGACATGTCTAATATAAACAAAATGGTGAAAGTGTGACTTGAAATTTTAGTTGTTTTGACAGACTGAGGAGATCAAAAAGGCACCGTTGTTATAAAAACTCTTGAGAGTTCTGGGTTACACCGAAGCGAGAGCTTCAAATATCAGTGCCAAAATACTAAAGGTGAAGGCAAATTCAGGTTACGTCTTCTGTGTATCAGCGAGAGTCTGCTTTGGTCCGTGTGACTAAAAAAAGCTTTTTTTCTGTCGTTTTCTGTCTCTATGCAAAATAGAATGTGGACAATTAGCACACATTAGCATAGCGCAAGTCATTCCAGCGTGGCTTTTATTTGTTTCTGTTGTCCACTCCCCTGGCTTCTATTTGAGAATCACCATTTAGTGAAAACCAGATGTTATTTTAAATACACTGCAGCCATCATTACCAGCATTTACATTATTAGGATTTCAGTTTCAAATTCCATAATGATCAAGTGCCTCCTTATGAATGACATTTAGTCGTAATCTAAAGCAAGCAAAGTCATTCAATTAAGTTACATTTTATTTTCTTACTTTGCCTTCTGTGATTTTGCTGGTGTATTCATGTATGTAAAATATAAAGTGCAAACATTTGGTAGTTAAATTCCACTAATGATATATTTCTCTGTTTTCCTCCGACCATCTTTCCATCTCTCTTTCTCCCACTCTACCAATCTGTAAATCACTCCTTAGACCCGTCAGTTGCCCCCACTCTTCCTCCATACTTGTGTCACATTAAACCATTTTGACTGCAGCACCCCCAGCCACCACACCCAACTGCACAGCCTTTGACATGAAGCACCAGACCACATCAGAGGGAACGAGCTTCAACGTCGAACAATGAACTTTAACCTCCACGCGTGTGAAGTTTGCCCTGAAGGAGACGAGTCACCAGAAAAATTCCTAAGAACTTTTCCCCGTATTCCCCCACAATCTCCCTCTTGTTCCACTTACTGCCAAAAAATCAACCGCTGGACTGATGACAAAAATAACTTTTTTTAAGGAGGAGAAAAAAACAAACATAAACTACAGCATTTGTGGTTTATTCCTCTGGAATATATACACTCTAGAGATTTTGCGAAACATTTTCAAGGGCATTTGGTCTTTTAATCTTGAGATTACTGGTACATTATTTTTCTACGGCTTTTCTTACCATCAGAATTGGTTATCAATAACTTGGAGGTCAAGTGTTTTTAAATGTGTTCCAAACAGCATTGATAAAAGAAATGTAGGTGATTTTTTGTGGGATTGTACACATTGGGAACCAAGCAACCCTCTCAGATATCAGAGCGAGTTTGGTGTCATTTCTTGTACAGTTAATATTTTATTTTCCTTCTCAATGTGAAAAAATATTTTTTCAATTTATGTACAAAAAAAGATTGATTTTATCAAACGGCGGGGGGCAATTACTCGTTTCACCTTGTGTAAAGCTCTGGCCTGAACACTTGTTGATGATGGATTTTACATCTTTTGATTGTTTTTAAATTGTTCTTGTTGTCGTAGTGCTTGTGTCACTAGAACGGTGCTTTTATCAGTACGAAGCAGACAGCAGTGACCGAAATAACCTTTTCTTTATGTATTCCCACCTCTGTCTTTTTTGTGTGTGTGTTTTGTTTTGTAAAACTACTCTGCAGGTGTGACTTCAACATTTTGTATAAAGAGCATTCCTGTCACTCGATACAGTTTTAAGGGACTTCCACATCAAGAACAATAACTATAACTATCAGTGGAGACCACACCTCAGCTGGGAACGATATCGCCTGGATCACTCTCATGAATTATGAATAACTTTTTTCCTACAACATAATATTGCAGGAGTTTTATAATATTGGTCCTTTATGACGATCACTGGGATAATTGATGTTGACTCAGCCAAGAGTATGAATAAATGTGTCTTCAAAAGTAGTCTCATAACAGAGATTTGGGTCCTCTTAACTCCACATCTCTGAAGGACTAAAACCATTTCTCTTTTCATTGCCCTGTGCAACATAGAGCAGTAACAGGTCGCTGATATGTATGCCTGGTGCCACCCTTTACAGAACGTTATCTTTCATCAGTGAGGATGCTCACATTGTTACTGTTATGGGTGTGGTTCTTGATGTGGACATCCCTTTACTCATATCTACTAAGCAAGGCATCAGCATCTACAGTATTCCTGGTTATGTTTCACATTTGTACTTCTTGTACCAAATGGGCAGTGTGTACTCATCTTAAGGGGGTTAACATGACAATAAAATTAGGTTAATTTGAAGTTCAAGATTGAAGATTAAAGCAATAATTATTGCAACTATTGCAACACTTCAACACATCTAAAATGTTATCTGGTTAATGTTGTAATAACGCTAATTAATTAGACCAGTTCATAACCTGCAGTGAGTAGACTTGCATGACATTCTCATACCAATCACATTAGCACTGCTTTGTGACATAACTCAACACCTTATATATGAGAAATAGGGCCTGGAGAGTGAAGCTGCTCTGTAGTCTAGTGCGGCAGCAGATGCTGTATCTGTTGTCAGATGGCAGCAAGTTCTAACAGACTGTGGCTGGGTGGGTGTCTTTTAGTATCTTTGGGCTCTGTGCAGACATCTCACTTGTGCTTTTTTAACAAGGGTGGTGATGTGTGATGACCAAGAGAGGTTCTCAGTGATGGTAATTCCAAGGAACCTAAAACTTTTGACCTCCTCCACCTCAGCTCCACTGATGTTGTCAGGGGTGTGTCTTTGCCTCCTTTTTTCTAAAATCAACAATCAGCTCTTGGTTTTTCTG
Source organism: Spondyliosoma cantharus (assembly GCA_900302685.1). NCBI lineage: Eukaryota > Metazoa > Chordata > Actinopteri > Spariformes > Sparidae > Spondyliosoma > Spondyliosoma cantharus. Next base: position 61,564 of record OMLP01046494.1, read on the forward strand.
AAGTTGAGCAGGAGATAGTTTGTGCCTTGTACTGCAGCCCAGAGTGTTTCGTTTTCCAATCAGCTTCATGGGTGAGATTGTTCTCAATGATGAGCTAAAGTCGACAAAAAGCATCCTGATGTAGCTGATCTTAATCACCAAATAAATCAAACTATTTAGAAGGTTTTACACAAACTTGTATTTTCTGCTAAATAAAATTATTTAACAGAGTCAGGTGCTTCGATAACAAGTGTAGCACTGTGTGGGAGCCTGTCCTGGACATTGACAATTTAATTTATTAAAGAAGCACTCTGTAGTTTTGGGGAAGAAAATCTAATCAGAAGAGAAAGATCTTCATTGACTGTACTGAATAAACAACTGACCTTAAAGGACACAATTGAACACAATTTAATACTATATATGCAAATGCACCATGACATTATATTGTTAGTATTGTGACAATATATAAGCCAGAGTTCACTTCCTCATTCGTGCACACTGCCCATTTAAATCAGACACAAATTAGTGTACACATGTAGTATATAATTTGTCAATTTTTAAACATGACATGGTTTTCAGAACAGAGTTGTCTGTGAAGTCCTCCCACCGTGTTATAGTTTTGTCACCGTTATGTTGTCTTCATCGTGGCATTCCCTTTTCTTTCAATATCTTCTTACTTGTGCACCCTAAATTTGCCATGACAGGCAGACATGTAATAAAATAGCACCATGAATAAACACAAAGACCTTGTATTTTATCTTGCTCTGTGTTCCTACTGTTCCTATTTTTGATTATGATTTCACTGTTCTTGTTTGTCTCGTGCATACAGAGCCACTTAGGGGACATGCCCAGAAAAGAAAAATCATGACGTTTCTGCTACAATGGTGACGTTTCTTGCTACAATGGTGGGGGCAAATGGAATAAGAGCCAAAGGTTCTTAGATCTAAAAAAAAAAAAAAAGCAGCAGGTTGATCTCAGCTCTGTTTCAGTACTACGGACAGTGCAACACCCACACACACACATACACAACCTATTTCAGCCATTCAGCCATATTTGGGGCTAATGGTAATCATATGCCAAAATATTAAGACGCAAAAAAGCATTAAACCACGAAGCCACTGCCTGATCAACAACAGTTCATATTCAGCAGTTATTGTGAAAGCTGTTATTAGATGAAAATCATTTTGTTTAGTTTGGTTTTGGAGGTCCACACTATAATCACAGTAAAAATGGACATCCCATCATTGAGGAAAAAAGGTACCTTTACCCTGTTGCTGAAGGGAAATAAGTGCAAGTCTGAGGAGTGTGTGGTTGGCTCACTTATTTGTTATTGTCCTAATGTGTTTATTTATCCCTATTTGGAGTGGTTCCAGTCTGAGGAGCAGTAAAAAAAACAAAAGAAGAGTTTATAGCAAAAAACTCATCAAGTTCATTCATCTATCTTTTTTTCTGTATGTCTGTTTTTCTCCGATAGAAGAACATTGATTTATTTAAGACAAAAAACATTTGCATGATGGAGTGAGTTCCAGACGGTATGATTAACTAATCAAGGACGCATGTCTCTATTTGAATTTGAGTTAGACAAGAACAATTTATATTCCAAGTTTACCAATTAGCCAGCTTCCCTGTGATATATAAGTGTTTTTTGTCTTTGTCCTCTGAGGTTTAACTGAAACAGTGTGATTAATCGTGCATGAAGAGGCGCGCTGTCTTTCAGAAATAAGTGCAGAGCTAAAACTCAAATCTCAACATTATCATCTGTTCTTTCCCCCCAAAGTTGGCCACTAGCCAAGCCTCGCTGCGGCCGGTTGAATCGTTGACTGAAGTTAAATCGGTGATCATTGCTTAAGATGTCTGCACACATGCTGGCAGCTTAGATTTGTTTCCATCTCTCCATCCTGTCTCTCAGCCTACAAACAGGCAGAACATAGACTTCTTCTATTCCTGGCAACCCAATCCCACTCTGCACCTGTCTGCTCAGTGTGAATAGCGTTTTCCGAAAAAGTGCAGAAAACAGCAAAGGAAGTTATAGACAGCACTGAGTAATGTGTTTTAATAAGAGCTCTTCCCCACATCTTACATGCACAGAACAAAAGCCCTCTACTTTCCTGTCACATCTAACCACAGCAAAACCAGATAAGAGATGGTCACATGCCTGTTTGCCGCAGACAAGACACAGTGAGAGCTATGAAACACCCCTGGCCTTGTGTAGAGCAGCCTCTGATGACACTGACTGCTTGAATGTACAGTGGCTAAACGTTGTGATTTAATTACCACACACCTTTGTGAGCCTTTCAAGAGCGAATGGCTAACGTGCTGCATGTGTCTGCCACCCGGTGTTTTATTTCCTGCCCGTCCTACGGCAACGCGGCTGAACAGATTGTCGGGTTTGCATCTCTGCTTCGATAATGCAGCATTTGCAGAATGTATTTTTATCAGTAGCAGAACAGACTCAGACAGCTGCAGATATAATGGGAGCGAAGCCTGAAGAAAGCACCAGTGAAATTCATGATTTGAACAGCAGCCACGTGCTTGGAATTATTTTCACAAAAATGGTGCAGATTAGCCAATGCACCTGCAGGGTCGTGTACTGCACTTTAGGGAGGCAGGTGGTCCAGGTAAAAAGGTGCACACAAAACTAGAGCTGCAGCAATTAGCTGATGAATCGATTTTTCAACTGAATTAATTGCCAAAGATTTTGATGATTGATTATTCATTTCAGTCATTTTTTCCAAACAAAAATGTCTTCTATTTGTTTGTTCCAGCTCCTTAACTTAAAGAATTTGCTTATTTTCTTAGTCACTAGTGATTTTAAATGTATGGAGTCAAGAAAGAGGGAAAGATTGTGAGCTTGTGAAATAATTTAGACAAATAATTTCATAGCCTGTAGTTCTATCACCTTATTTGTGCATGTAAAAAGTATTTGTATGCACATATCTAAATGTGTGCACATGTCAAAAAGTTTTGTATCTGTAAAAATATTTTGTGTGTCAGGGAAAAAATGTTTGTGCACACATTTATAATTTGCTCATGTGCAGAAATAATAACAACAATGAGGTTTCACAAAGTCTGAGAGACGTACACTAAATTTCCTACACGTGCATGCGACACTGACGTTACAAGCTACGAGTCACATGCATGAATTCTGACCCTGTTTTTACACCTGAGCTGACTAACCAATCAAATGTTACCTGCTGACAAGCCAATGGCGTGATTCTGATGATGGGCTGGATCAAGACAGAGGGTGGAAGTAAAAAGCCAAATGTACAAGATGATAGAAAGTTCGTACTGTGCTCGTGTAGACAATATGAGACAACGGTATAAAAATAAAATCCCAACATATGTTGTAGATAATCCTTATGAATAGGAGCAATTTTTCGACTGAAGTGAAAGACTTATATAAACATTTATGTTGATATAAAAAAAAAACAGCTAGTCCTCCAGACACCCCTGTACTCTAGACCACAAAAGTATGGACAGAACTTTTTTGTTAGCTGTTCGGTCAATGACCTCGGTACAAAAGATGCTCCACAATGACTGTTGCTAGTCGAATCCACAGGACAATAAAAGAAAAGCCACTTACCTTGGCTACAAACCAAACAATAAACACCATGGCCCCTCCAGATGGTAACAGTTTTTTACATCAATGTAACTGGCATATGTAACCTTCATGCCAGACGTTGTTGTTGCGTGTTGTGTTCTACACAGAAGCAGAGAAGTCAGAAGTGTAGTGATGTGCTGTCAACCAGTCCAGTAACCTTGTGATCAATCACATAATACTTACTTATTTCTTCGGTTGATGCACGACATCATATCAGGTACAGTGTGGGTGGATCTTATTGAACTGGAGACAAATGTGAGCATGACCTTTACTGTGTACTGAGATTGAGAATGTAAATTCAAATTATTTAGATTTTTGATCAGAGATAGATTAATGATTTTAACAAGTAGTGAATCATCATTAGGGTAAATTGTATGTACTGAAGTTGAGTTTGGTTAGAGTTGGTTGCTTTTTTCCTCATGTTGTGTTCCTCTTGTGAATTTAGCTGGCCAACTTTGTGTGACAGCTGCTGGTGCTAACTGAGCTTCAGTACCAGCAGGAACCTGCACTGCCGCAGTGGAGAGAAGCTCTGCGGGCCTGCTGGAACTGCAGTCTGCAGCTTTCAGCAGCTGTTGAGCCCAGGAGGGTCAAAGAGAAGAGCTGGTGGGCAAGACAGCCCAATGGGAGAAGAGAAAAAACAAACAAAAAAGATTTCTAAAAGAAAAAGAGGAAATTCTTCACATTTAATAATTGACAATTTATTATGAATACTTTGAGAGGTGATGAATTTATCGGACTGTCGGTTTTTGACACTTTTTTTTTCTGATATTATCTTTGAGAAATGACATTGTCTTTCTTACCTGACTGCATTATTGTAAATTATCGCTTGCTGTTTAAAAATGTCAAAGTTAGCTGCAGCAGTTTTCCATGGTCATTAGCGCATTCATTTTCCTAATATTGTCATATCATTAAAATTGTAAACAAGGTCATCAGCTGAGTCAGTGGTGGATGGGGCAAAGGTAGTAACCAGATCTGAAAACCTGTCCATAACTTCAGTGTTACGTCTGACCACAGTTTCAGGAAAGTCATTCTGTGTTAAGAAAAGACACAAAAATGATCTAAAACAGCAATTAAAAAGCAATTAAATTAGTAATAATTTATCCATTATACTGTATGTCGCATGCTGAACATGATTAAGACAAACAACAATATCCACAAAATCTGAGACCTCTCTCCATCACTGACATGAAAATTACAATCAAGTAAACTGATCACAGGTTGAAGGTATCAGTCAGCTGCACAAGCCATGAGCATGCATCCAGGGATGCTGTGAGGGCCAGCAGTCTTCTGTGCATTAATAATGCTGAGTGGAGCACATCTGTCGGTGGGTAAGAGAAGTAGGGGCTGATGGTCTGTGTGGAGCTCAGTGATCTGCATGTCATCTGATCTGCGGTGTTGTGGGCCTTCACTATATCTTTGTTTATCAAATCTCACTGCCATTTCTAGTCACTTGTGCCCTTGGGAATTGTGCAATCCAAGCAATTTCCGTTTGCTATAATGAACCAAATGCATATTTCAGTCGACTGAAATATGTCTTGTGTCTGAGTGTAATCTTTATTGTGCTCTCAGGCCTCCTGGCTGTCAGACCGTTTGAGCGTACTAGTTATAGCAATTTGTATCTTTCTCCTTGTCAGCTTGAGTTGGACCAGCCTTTCTCTCACAATATGGTGATTCATGCACCTCCTGCTCTCCCTGCTTGCACTTAATTGGCTTTGCAAAGCCTTTTATCAACCCGAACAGCCTTTGTGTGAATTCACACTTCATGATCATGACACCATATTTTCTGAGCTTCATGATCAGCTCAAACTTACAGATGCATTCCTATACAGGCTCGGACAGATGTTTTCTGCATTAGGCCTCAAAGAAACACCCGTAGCCACTGAGTTAAACATCTGGATTTTCCCTATATTTTCCCTATATTTTGCACTTAATTTAAGTAACGCTCTGCTCTCAATGAAGATAAATCACTAGCCTGTCTCATTTGAGCAGTGTCAGGTCACTTGGTCCTGTCTTCCGTCTGTGCCTCCAAGAACCAGCTCCATTTAAAAAAACTACCAACACCAAGATCGTCACTCTCAAAAACAGCCTTTGAAGTTTCTAAGCTTAAATGACTCCCGTCTTCTAGCTCTTCTGAGAGCTTTTGGGAAGATGGATGGTAATTTATTCCCTGGTGTATTGACACATGAAAGCATCGAGCTGTCAGAGTCCTTAACGCTAAGTGCAGTGTGTGAACTCGTATTCTTCAGCTCAAATTGATTCATTCAAAACACACAAGCCCACACTTTGGAACAGAGTCACCATGGAGGCAGGAAGGGAGGGCTTCACGGCCAATCAACTAATATCACTACACTGAACCATACTGTCTATGAGGGCTATACCTACCATATACTGGGGCTACACTGATGCTATTCAGCATCCACAGCACAGCAGGCAAGTAGGATATGTGGCTCTGCCTAGGGTTGCTCTCTGTGACTTTTGTTCTTCTGAATTTGTGGCTTCTCTATATAGTGTACGGACCCATTCATTCCGGAAGTTCTGGAAGTGTGAATTCACATTTCATATTTTTTTAGATTATGTCATTGATGTTCCTCATGTAAGTCTGTCTCAGATATGATGTTCCAACCCTCAAGAGACTGAAAGAATGAGATTATGGATACAAGTGGCCTAAATGAGTTACCTCTTTAGGGTGGCTGGACTCAGCCTTGGAGATAGGGTGAGGAACTTGGACATCAAGAAGGAGCTCGGAGTGGAGTCGCTGCTTCTTCGCTTCAAAAGGAGCCACTTAAGGCGGTTTGGCCATTTAACTGGGATGCCTCCTGGGTGCCTCCCTTGGAGGTTTTCTGGGCACAACCAACTAGGAGGAGACTACAGGGCAGACCCAGAATTCACTGGAGAGATTACATATCTCATTTGGCCTGGTTGTGCTTCAGTATCTCCCAGGAGAAGCTGGAAAGCGTTGCTGGGGAATGGGACGTCTGGAGTACCCTACTGAGTCTGCTGCCACCTCGACCCAACACTGGATAAGCTGACAACGTTGGATGGATGGATGGATGGATGGATGGATGGGTTAATAAAACAGTAAGATTTCTCAATGTGCACTAATACACTCATCTTTAAAGGTCCCATATTATGAAAAACATGCTTTCTCTGGTCTCTACATGTTTAAACTGGTCCTCCCTGAGCCTGCCAACTCCCAGAATGAGGAAAACAAGTGATTCCTGCATGGTCTCTGCAGCCCACCCACTGGTAAAACGGACCTCCTACAGGCTGTTCAGATTCAACTCCTGTCGTTACGTAACGAAAGGAGTCATTTTCATAGGTCGACCTCCTCTGCGCAGTGATAGGAGATATCTGAGAGGGGGGCGTTCATCTATTCATGAGATAGCAGTGTTTAGCAATGTCGTCGCTCAGAGTTAGACACGCAAATTGCTCTGTTGTTGGTTGTAAATATCAACATAAGTGCCTATATTCTGTCCCAGCTACAGAAGAACAGAAGAGACAGTGGTTGTGTTTATTTTTTTAACAACAACATGCTGGCTACGGTTCGTGTTAGTTTGTATGTGTGTGCTAACCACTTCACATCGGACTGCTTCAGTAACGAGGGTCAGTATAAAGCTGGCTTT
>OMLP01046500.1:2512-18252 GCA_900302685.1 Spondyliosoma cantharus
TACTCTCTCTCTCTCTCTCTCTCTCTCTCTCTCTCTCTCTCTCTCTATTTCCCTTCCTCCCCCCCTCTCTCTCTTATTATTTTAAGTCTCAGGTGCACAGTGAACTCATATTTGCCACGCTGGTCGAGTGACAGCATTTAAAACAAGCTTTAAAATGATCTAATTAGTTTGATGCTTCCAGTTAGTCTTCTCAAACAGTACAAAAATCGTCCATCAACATATTATTATCATTATTATTATTATTATTATTATTATTATTATTATTATTATCATCGTCATTAATGAATACGTATAAAGAAGAGATCAGTAAATGACTTTATATTTGTCTGGCTTGCCTGAATTGTAGAGTTTTAATCATAGCCTTCCTGTGGAGCCAGTTAATACTTCAAACTTCAATTTTACGGGCGATTGAACTAAGCATGTTCCTGACAGAATTGATGTATGTATTAATTTCCTTTAACTGTTGATTAATTAGGCTGCGCTGAGGGCTCGAATGGAACAGTTTGTTGGGAAATTTGCATATTAATCAAATTCTAGTTGATCATTCAAATAATCCAGGCTGTGTGATCTTTGGGGATGTGTGGCTTTGGAACATAGTAAACACAGACATGTACAGTCTTTAACGCGGCTGATTTTTCTGCATGTTTTGTGGGTCAAAGTCACCTTTTGGACTCAACTGTTCATCCAGTTTTGTTCCAGTTTTGTTTGTTCGCCTTATAAATAAACCAGTGTTTGTGTTTGAGAGAGAGAAGTGAAAGAGAAGCAGGATGGTTGTTGTATGTTGGATACTTTGTACTCTTAATTAAGTAAAAAAATAGATAAATAACAGTCTGCCTTCCTGATGTGGAAGTTAGTCTGCCTCACTGCTACAGTCTGAGTGGCATCAGTGTAGGCTTCAGATCACAGACAGATGGAGTTTGAGCGATGATAAACGCTGCAGATGACACGCAGCAGTACGATAAGAAAGAATATTATTTTTTATCAATGCGACAGCAGTTCCCGCGATGCTGTGAAAAGTGACAGATGAACCAAAGGCTGCAGAAACAGTCACAATTAATAATTAAGAGTTAGTGCTTCTTTAAAGGGCAATTCTACCAATTTGAGTGTGTTTACACGTCTTTGGCAGCACAACTGCATATGTGGAAAAAGTAGTATAAAGAAGTAGTATAAAGCCTTTTATGGCTCCAGGGGAAGCTGCATGTAATCTGATTAATTGCCTCTGGTGATGTCACTTTCTGGCTAAGTTGCATTGTGGGTAATGTAGGTGCCAGGTTTTCAAAAGCAGTCCACATTTCGGGCGTTGTACTCCTATAAAGTGTTATAGGATTGGTTGAACTCATTCTGAGTTTAACAACAAAATACCATTTTATTCCATGCATTTTTCTTCCTTTTGAAAACCTGGTGCCTACATTACCCACAATGCAACGTAGCCACCGAGTGACATCTCTTCAAGCAGTTTATCAGATTACATGCAGCTCCCTCTGGAAACACAAAAGGCTTCAAAATAGTTTTTCCTCCACATAAGCAGTAATATTCCTCAAAACTTTTAAAGACACTATAACAAGTAAAATTGTTGAGTTACACTTTAAACCATTTTGCAAAGCTGGTTTGATGATAAACACATTGTCCTTTGCAGGTGAAGGTTTACAATTAATATAATTAAAACTGGACCAGCAGGAATTTTGTTTTTTTTTTGTTTTTTTTACAGCAGAGATGAAAATCAAGAATGTACAGAGTATCCTCAGACAAAAAGACAGAACTTATACTACAAGTGAAATAAATACAATTTCGAGTGGAAAATATTCTGGATAATTATGGATGTGGAAAGAAAATAAAGAATGCAAATATGGTATGATTATGAGGTAAAAGTTACTAAATATAAGTGATGGGAATTTTTTTAACTGCTCAGAGCAAAAACATCAAACAAACAAACAAACAGATAAATGGAGGAATCAAGTGAAATGAACCCGAGGAGTCCCTGATGGTAGTCATCTGGAAGCCCATCCAAATCTGATGGGTTCATCCTTTAAATCATGAGTTGGACCAAAATGTACTGGTGATGACAAAATGGTAATGTAATCAGACTGTCACATGAAATTCTGAACTACATAGGGGAAAGAAGCAGGAAGGAGGGAAAAAGGCAGTGCAGATGTTGACAAACTCCAAACTCCAGTCAGCTGCTTGGACACCGAGAAGAGAGACAAGCAGAGACACCTGCTGGTGACTACAGGACAGTGTACTCCACTACAGTGAGCACTTAACCAGCCATGCTGTATGTGTGCATGCCTGTTAGTGAGTGTGTGGGTTTGTGTGTGTGTGTGTGTGTATTCTAGTTTTCTTAGCTCTCACGCGCTCTCTCTCACAAGTGAAATTTTGTTTAGTCTGCATGATCATAAATCGTTTGATTAAGCATTTTGTGCAAGATTGAAAATGTAAGCAAATGTAAAGTAAGTATAAAGACACAAAGCTGTTTGCGCTTACCAAAATAAAATAAAAACAATACAGGCATTAATATGTGTGATACGTTAAGATAAAGTTCTGAAATGGAATGCAGTGCTGTGACGCAAAGAGGAAATCGGTACATTTTCATCTGACATTTACTGGTTTTCCTGATCTGACAGATTGTGTCAGAATTCACCCCAGAAAATATTGAATTTTGCTTTGATCTGAATATCTGTTAAATTCTTGGTAAGTGAGTTTGATTTGGGTAATAACTTGGTTCTTATCGGACATGTCTCTCGAGTAATTTGGTCAAAGTCTCAGGTTGCGTCAAGTCAAGTAAAGTCACAGGTTGTGTCAAGTCGAGTCCCAAGTCAAGTAACTTTATTCCCAAAAAGTACTGTAGTATCTGGTCTTTGTAAAGATAACATACACGGTATGAGTACATATCTAATGATGATATTATGGGTCGATTCATCCCACCTGTATGACAATCAATTGAAATTGTAATATAATTATTGATATTCATTTAAGTAAATCTAATCAAACAAAAAACAAATGACTTCAAGTCATCTTGTCTCCAGTCTTTAGTGTCAAAGTCATAAGTGGAGTCTTAAATCATTTACTTTCTGTCAAGTCAAGATGCAAGTAATCAAAACGGTGACTCAAGTCAACTCAAGTCCAAATCACAATGACTCAGGTGAACATCTACAGTAAAAACCTCTGTCTGTTTTCTGTTACTCTGTCTAAGTGAATAAAAGCTTATTAAACGTATTGTAGGGCAATAATTACCATGTTAATGATAATAATATTCCTCTGGTGTCAGTTTCCACCCTACTGTGTAGTACTACATTACTGGCAGCACATTTGGACCCATGGGTAACTCCAGTAAATTTACACATAAGTCTGTTTACAGGTCTTGCGGGCATTACCCACAATGCATCTCAGCTACTAATTTAACTGATCACATGCAACTTCCTCTGTAACCACAAAATGCTTTCTATTACGTTTGTCACAAATGCAGTACGAGTACTCAGCAATATCTGTAAACACGCTTTAATGTGCAAAATTGGTGGAGTTACTCTTTAAATTTGCTTATATGTTTTCAGGATGGATAACAGTTATGCGTTGGGAACCGAACCTACAAACTACGGGTGACAATTTTAATCTATGCCTTAACTACGAGGAGCTCATTAAAAAACTGTACTCACCGTACCTGCGTAGTCCGCTTGCGCAGTCCCGCGCAGCATCAGCGCTCATCGGCACTCCGTCTGTCGCAGACGTTACGTCATCAATGTTGGCGGTATTTTGAAAAGGAAGCGGCTGTTGCTAGTTGTAGGTCCGTGGTCTGTTGTTGTTGTGGTCCGCTTCGTGAAGGCAAAACTGCGAAAAATACAAAATATGGTAAGACTACACCTTCTTTAGCTAACCCCTGTTGTGCAGCTCTGTACACAATAATTTAGTGTGAGGTGCTTTTGCGCCAATTACCGAGAATATGCTAATGTGCTGCTACCGTAAAGTACCGTAAACTAGCTAATAAGACCTAACCCGTTCACTGTGCCGACTTTATCTGAGCTGCACTCACTAATGTGTTATATGTAAGTACATATCCAGTAGTGCAATGCAACTGAGTACATTTACACAGCACTGTACATGACAACAATTTTGAATCAAGATTCCTGCAACAAAACACATTTTCGTTGTACATTAAACTTCCCAATAGTACATACAAGTGCAGCTTAAACGATTTGTCGATTGATAGAATAGTTGAAAATGAGCTTGAATGAATGAATCACTTCAACCAACCAGTCAAATCCTGCTTTTACCTGAATGCATCACTACTAATATTGCAATGATATATAATAGTACGTTCACAGGTGACTTTAAACTTTGAATATATTTTTCATATACTTACGAGTAACGTTTTCACTTGTCATTATGTATTTTTACAGTGTGGTAGTTTTACTGAAGTAATTGAGGACTTTACTCACCACACATGAATTCAAATTCATCTTTTATTTACACTGTGTTTATTTTTATTTTTTATTATTTTCAGGCTGAGGTGAATCCCAGCGACCAGGCAGCAGCAGAGATGTCAGAGGCCGCTTGGAGTGAGCTGATGGACAGGTGTGAGGATCAGTTTGCTCAGCTGGAAAAGGTAAAGTCATGTTTGAACCTGATGAGTCACCATATCCTTTTATAACCAGTCACTGGATGTGGAAAGACTGTACAAACTGCAGACTGCATGTCTCTGTGTTGCAGCTTCAGAATGAGATCATACTGAGCGAACCAGATTCCTGTGAGAATCCAACAGAGCAGGTGAGATGATGTTCTGTGTCTTTGCAGTATCCTCACAACGATGTCTCAAGAAAAGCTTTAATGCCTCTATATATGCTTTTTGAGCTTTCATGGTTACACAAGATATTTGTTTTATGCATGACATTTAAACAAAGGGATTTGATTAAATAGCCAATGCAACACTTTTCACTTCCCAAGATCTAAATCATGAACACCATCTTTGAACATTTTATTTGTATAGCCCTTTCATTATAAGCATAATTAAAAGGTCTTAACAAAGGCAAGCAATACTACTCACTAATCTAACTAATGTACAATCAATTGAACAACAAAATGATGGTGCACAGGGCAGAAGACACCAGAACAGTGTGGACAGCCATGAAAAGCTCATCAAACCTAGCTGTTTTAGCACCATCAACTAAAAACCCTGTATGCATTTCAGGAAAACTCCATGCCAACTCGTGACAAAGAGGCATCCCTCATAGATGTTGCAAATATGGATGAAAAAGCTAGAAATGTGTTATAAATTCTGATAACGAAACATTTCAGGGTTGGTTGGGATTACACCCACTGTTCATCAATCAAATGCTTCCCTATGTGTATGACACCTCAAAAGACAAATACTATTACACATACCAAGCTGCCTAACTGTGATTTATAGACTTTAGCTCAATGTTTTCTTACAAAACTAACCAGCTTCCACAAACTCTAATCATCTCATTCTCACCAAGCTACTGAGTCTTTCACCATACCAAACTGAGAGTGCATCACTTTTCTTCTATTTTACAGTACTTTCTGTCACTTGCGGTTTTGATTTTATATCTGTTGGAATTTTATAACCAGCTAAAAGAACAAGGGTGCAAGCATTGTTAAATTACTATAAAGAATTATAGATTCTTTTTTCAAAAAGACCTAAAAATTTGTCCCAAAAAACTGTTGCTCTTAAAAATGTTCTTATGCACTTTGTTTTTCATGAAAAAATATGAAAAGTATTTAAATACCTCAAGTCAATAGGTAATCTATGACTCAATCCTCCTTCTAAAGTGTGTTTTGTTTTTATGTTCGTTTTAACTTCTGAATATGAATTTAATCTCCAATAGTCAGTAAATCGACTGATGGCAACAGAAGCAGAACTGAAGCAGTGGCTGACAGTGGAGCCGAAACGTAAGTCCTCCAATCACACTGATAAACACCGTAACCATAATGTGATGTACTGTAAGTATTTTAAACTGAAGTATAAATAGTGCAAATCAGCACCACAGTTTAATGCCACAGATAGAGTTTAATGATGTTCCATATTCAGAAACAACAATTTATTCTGGTGTGAAATTGGTGTTAAGGTTTAATTTTAGATTTTGTTTGAAATTCTGAATACAGGCGATCAAATCAAATTTTAGCATTTTAGCTGCTGTATGCTTTGATTTGTTTGTTTATGTTGCTCCATCCAGTGCTGGCAGAAAATTCAGAAATTTTACTTCAAGCTGGAAAAGAGGAGGTATGTCAGTGTTTAAAATGCAGCCTTTAATGTCACAGTAGAATGCCTCTTATTGAAATTCTTTATTTAACTGTATTGTTCCAGTTATGCAGTCCATTTTCCAACTTTGTTTTCCACAGATGCTGAAGCTCTGCTCTGAACTTGAGATGGTTGTTTCTTGCTACGAAGCAAAGAGAGAGAATCTGAGAGAGACTAAGGAACTGTATGTAACCCTTCAGATATACACTTACTGTCCTTCCGTATACATGTAAATTCTTTCTCAGAACTGAAGGGAAGAGAGAGCAGTTTCACTGGGTTTGCTCTGTACACTGATCTGAAAGTTTGTGGGTTATTTCAGTGAACAGAAGTGGCTTGAGGAGAAGACACAGGCCCTGATGGCTGCCACTGATCATGTTGAGAGACTGAAGACGGAAAATGAGAAAATATCAGATCTAGGGTGAGTCTGAAGGCAAAGGAAAACAATGATTTTCTTGAAAATGAATGATTGTTTGGGAATATACTCAAATCACTTGCATATGTGCATGTATTCCACAGTGTATTGCAGGACACTAAGGCTAAAATCCAGAAAATGAAGCAATACCAGGAAACGCTGATGGCGTGTTTGGGAGACGTACTGGAGATGCACGTCCCTCACCCTCAGAATGAACCCAGTACAAACAAGAAGAAGAAGGTGCAGTGACCTGTTAACAATCATCTATGCCTTTACAACCTGTTTACATATAAAAGCCATGCTGTTGCCACTCTGATGCAGCTTACCATGTTTCATTTTCATTTTCAGAGCGTGACCCAAGAGTTGGATGAAGACTTGATTTCCCTTAATGAAATCCTTGAGGTTGGTTTTAGTAAACTAAATAATTAGCTTAGATGTGCAATGAGTTTTTCTCTTGCTTTAAGATAAACTAATGAACTTAAGAAATCAGAATCTGGTTTATTGCCAATAAAGTTTTCACATACAGTGAAGCTGCCTTGATTTTCTGGTGCACAGTTGTCAAAATATAGAAACTAAGAGAAAACCTAGATAATTGTCTAGGGTGGCACTAAGTCCAGGATGCAACAACGGTGCCCTGGTATCAAAAGCAGGCCTGCTGTATTTTACGGTCAAAATCTTGGTCAAAAGGTACCATTTTTTGGTTTGGAGGTTGCTAGTTTGGAAGTTGTTGTTGTTTACTTGGAGGGCCAATGTAGGTCCTATTCTAACAATCTAGGTCATGTGAGTCAAACTAGGACAAGAGAAAATACTTAAAGCTCCAGATACTGTAGGATTCCATTTTACATTCATAGAACTCGTATCTGCTTATTTGAAAATGGTACACTTTTCTTAACCAAAAATTTGGGATACAATATAATTTGAATAGTTATTACTTAAATAAGACACATACTTGCTATATATAGTGTTTAAAATACTCCTAAACTATACAGAACAGTGTCTGATGGTAGAGACTGTTTCATTAACTGTGCTGTGGCATGGATCTTAATGGGCCAAGTCCTTTAAAGGATGAAGGTCCTTTTTCATAGCAGCTATTTTGTCATATTATAATTAATCACATTAATAACAGCTGTATGTATTTAATATAAGCCAGTTTCAGGACCATCAGTACTGTACATGTACCTTTATTTACACCTAAAATAAGTCAGAAAGATAACTGAGAAAAACATCCACAGGAATGGTGAACTGACTGAGCACCAACCAGGATTACATTGTTGATTTGTAGTGGAGAACTGGGTGATACTCAGTCTGAATACTCAGTCTTTTCAATAAGCGTTAAGAACCATACAACATGAACGTGTCACAAAACACAAAGTTGAGT
The DNA here is from genome assembly GCA_900302685.1 of Spondyliosoma cantharus. Taxonomy (NCBI): domain Eukaryota; kingdom Metazoa; phylum Chordata; class Actinopteri; order Spariformes; family Sparidae; genus Spondyliosoma; species Spondyliosoma cantharus. The sequence continues at coordinate 10,553 of OMLP01046500.1, forward strand.
AATCATTTTGATCATTTCTCCATTTTAATGTTGAAAGAGCCTACACAGTGAGGATGTGAGTAGTTATATCGCAGTTCCCTCCCACCCTAGTCCTCATGAATTACACCTAAAGTGCTGCACATGTGTTATAGTCGAGTGTCTCATTCTCGAATATTTTAGAAAATACTAGTTATAGAAAAAAAAAATCAACTCTGGTAATGCACCTCTTTCCAGTATTTATTGTCGAAGAGAAACCCTCATTCAAACCAAATTATATGAAATATTCAGTCTAAATGCCAGCCTGCGTCCTTTTATAAGCTGTTTCATCTTGCACCTTTACTTAACCTGAGTCTCTCTCTGTCTAGCTTCTCATGAACAAGGTCCTGAACACACCACACGATCCCTACGTGACAATAGACAACACGTTCTGGCCAGCCTACATAGAGATGCTACTCCGCTATGGCATTGCAGTGAGGCACCAGGAGAATCACTTCAAGATCCGCCTGGAAACTTTTTGTTGAGTCAGTGGTGCATTAGGCATCTCAAGCACCACTTAACCGCTAGTGTTTCTAATTTGGTCCTGCTTGTATAGTGCTGTCATTATGTATATTTATGTAAGCTGATAGGAGAACTAACTGTGCTGGGAAAGCAACAGATGCAGTGATGCAATGTCTGTATATGTCTATTAAATCAAGGCTTCATGTATGTTTTTAGGTTAAGAGCAGTTTTGGATGGAGATTAACCATGGGTCATTTATGTTATGATAGTACCGGTATTCAAAACATTTTCTTATGTTAAGTTTTGATGTAAATTTCATGTTAACGGATATTAATGATCAATGGAGTTGAACATATTGTCTTAACTACATACCATTTTTCTTACATCCTGTGTTACTGGCAGGGTTTAAACCATCAATAACCTAATGTACGTTAAAAAAAAATCTCTGATGCCTTTGTGTACCCTAATACTGTGCTGTATATATGTAAATTTGTGTGCTTGTATATATTTTAATTGTCTATGTTTAATAAAGTTTGGGACAGTAGATGCAGTGTTGTGTTCAGGAAAATAATTAAAACCCATATAATCAATGATGATTGATTATCTAGGTCACCAGTTGGCATCTTTTCTGTCAGAATTATCAATGGGGGATGGCGGGTAAACGTTCAGAGCACATCGTAATTTTTTTTAGGAAAATGTTAAAACTTGATTCATAAGAAATCGTGTGCGTCAGACGACGTCAGAACTCTCGTCCAATCCGGTGCGGCCGCCGCGTCAGCGTTAGAATTCCTGTGGGCGGAGAAGGGATTCCGGTTCCGGGTGTTTTCATATCCCACTCGGAGGCTTTCATCTCTCTGATTATGGTCTTTTATCAGAAACGTCTTTCGACTTACGACTGATTGAAGCAGAGTTCTTTTTACTAAAGAAGTACACCAAAAGCCGCGAATATGACGACCCGCTCGGAGAGAGAGAAGGCCCAGAAACTCAACGAGCAGCACCAGGCCATCCTGTCCAAAATGCTGAGAGAGGAAGACAACAAGTACTGCGCCGACTGCGAGGCGAAAGGTGCGACATTCACCCTGTCGAGTTTTTTTCATGTTTACGGATCAAAGTTCACATTTTCACTCGGAGTCCGCCGCTAAAGCTAACTAACAATGTAGCATCTGCGTTGGTTAGCGTCGCTAAGCTAACTCGCTAGTGTGTATCTGGCTCAGGCTATAGTCAGCTGACATCTCTTCCCCTTAAGCTAAACTAAGTGGCTAACTAGCAAGCTAACTTCTGCAAACCTACATAAGCTCCCCACAGTGCCTCTCCCTCACCGCCGCCTTCAGCTCCGCTGCAGGCTCTTTGAACACACTGTGGCAGGTCCCTCACAGGAACTTGACTCGTGTTTTCAAGTTAGCTCATTGTTAAAGAATGCACAGCCTGCTTTTGGCACTTTAAGTCACTGCAAGATCGTGCATGTTGATGTGTTTCTTCAAACACCCCTCCATGTTCAAGTAACAATCTGGTTGTCTTGCTTTATCAGGTCCAAGATGGGCATCTTGGAATTTGGGAGTATTTATCTGCATCCGGTGTGCTGGAATCCACAGGAACCTGGGGGTACACATATCCAGAGTGAAGTCAGTCAACCTGGACCAATGGACCTCAGAACAAATCCAGGTACTGTTTTCTTGTTCCTGTTCTTTGGTGTACACACAGACCAAGATCCCCTTTTTATCTCGCAAATATTAAAGCAGTAACTTTACTGGCACATTATTGCCAAGTCTTATTTGTATGTAACATGAGAAGACTGATTACAGCATACTTTTACTTGTAGACATCTGTCCTCTATTGACAGCCAGACTTTCTTTCTCAGTGCCTCACACTTTAAAGGGTTACTCCCAATAATTTAACACTGCACCTGAATCAACTTAGCAGACTTTAGAGAGACAAATTAAACACACAATGTTCAAATTCTGTGCAGCAGAGGTTTGTAGATCCTTACTTTTAGTGGCTAGTGGAGGCCACACTTCAAACATACTGAGTCCTACACTTCCCATAATGCAAATTGATGTTGTGTGTTAGTATGCTGCCTTTATGTCATTTTGAACCAACCATAATTACCAGTTTTCAACTTGCAAATTACTGCTAACATGAGCATCCAAGTCATAATTACAACTGGAAAACCCTTTTTTGAAAGCTCCAGCATAGATCCTAATGGCGCACAATGACTGGCCACTTTTAAATGCAAAGTTACATTGGCGAGGTCTGTTGTCCAAGGCAATTGAACCCAAATTTGTATCCCCCAGCCTTCCACAGCCTCCACAGGTTTTCTATAAAGGGTTTGAGCTCTTAAAACCAACCTATCATATCATAACCCTGATGACATCACCTGGGTAATTTTCTTATATGTGAGAAAGCCCCAGAGGACATCATACCACTTTTTAAACTGGCTACTAGGTAGTATTCCCTGTTATGAGCAAACGAAAAGTCACGTTAACTCAGTGGACTGCCCCTTGAAATATTTCGTCATGCTTTTATCAGTGTTTGCACGGGTGCTGGAAATCCTTGAAAACTGCATTAGTTTCATAATAGTTCTATATTGGCGCGGCATGGTCTGCCTTCTGTAGTGTGATATCACTAAAAAATAATATTGGTTGTTTATAGCTCAGTAACATCACATTTATGTGATGAAGTGAAATAATAATTTTAAGTGTGTAGATATGTGTAAAATATGTAATTTACCACAGATGTAAGCTGCTGCAAAAGCTTGGAAAGTGCTTAAATTTGAATAAAGAAAAGGTGCAGGAACGTTGTTATATGACCCTTCTGTCTTTCCTCTTTCAGAGTATACAGGATATGGGTAACACCAGGGCCAGGCAGCTTTATGAGGCTAACCTTCCAGAAAGCTTCAGAAGACCTCAAACAGACCAGTATCCTTCACTATCAGCACACACACAAAGAGGAACCTGAATGCCTCATACTATGTAAACTGAAGTCATTTGTTTAGGCCTGTTTGTTTTCCTTTAACTCTGATCTCAGAGCTGTGGAATTCTTCATCAGGGATAAATATGAGAAGAAGAAATACTACAGCAAGAATGTGACCAATGGGAGCAGTGTATGTATCAAACCTGGGTTGATTATATGGGTTGTACCTTCAAATCAGTTTTCATGGTTTTAAAGAGTACAGCAGATGAAGCTGGCATCAGTTGTTCTGTAGTTTAATTTAAGTTATCTTTTCTTTTTTTTCAGCCGAAAGATGGTAAGAAAGAGAAAGAGCCAGACAGAGGTAGCAAGGTGTCATCCTACAACAAGGTAGGTATCTCACACGCATTCCTTCATCACGAGAGCTGAACAAACATGCTCCTCAGCATTGGTTTTGTCCCATATGGAGTTTGCTCTGCTTGTTTTGTTTATTTTGACTTCTTTTTAAAGAATGAAGAGTCCAGGCCAGTTCCCAAAATCAGCCCCGCTAAAGCTTCAGAACCTTCTGTGAACCTACTAGGCCTCGGTGAGTTTCTGTGCACTTCTTGCATTACTGGAAGATAAAAGTCATCTGAAATGTGCTGACTGAGGTATTAATGGGATCAGGCTAAAATCTGGATTCGGCTTGTAATCGTTTACTTGTTAATACCAGTTGGAATAAATGATTGAAAGACTATAAACTAGTTGAGTTTTGAGTCGTAATGGGCTTGCTGTGCAGTTTAATTCTCGATTATTGTTATTTACACTGTTATTTAGTACGTATATGGCATCTAGGATCCACAGTGTATTGGAATTTTGCTGTGAATCTCATGAGTGCAGGTTAACTGTAGCTGGTTGCTTCAGCATGCTGATCCTGTGATTGTATACCGCTTCAGCGAGTTATCACATCAGGGGAAAACTGCACCGAACCAACATGTTGGCCCATAGAAACAATGACGGTCTCTGTCTTCAGCTAAAGTCATCACTGTAAACCTGTTGTTTTGGTGTGTATTAATAAAGTAGTGGGATATACAGAAAATTACCTCTTAAAAAAATAAAGTGTGTGTGTTCCCCTTTTCAGTTTCTAGCACTTAGCAGTAACATAGGAGTGAGTGTGACTGCACATTCCTGTCACTTTTATCTAACAGGCAGCAGACTAACCACTCTCACATCTGCCATTCGGTCTTTATCAGCTGTAACTAAGTCTGTTGTTATTTTAATATGCTGTTAATGTGAACTATAAAATTATCCTGCTGCTCCACAGTTTCAAAACATTAAATGCAGGACTTTTTTTGTTGTTGTGGCAGTTAGAGGAAACCTTAGAGCTGCTGACACTAGCCCTTTTTACATAGAGAAGGCGGCTCACTGAGGCCCACTGAGGTTAGCGACTGACTTCTTTCTTTTTTTTTACATCTAGATTTGGACTCTTTGAAGGATCGGTGTTGACTATTATAAGGAAGAAACAGTAAAATAATACGCAGGAAACTGGTTAGATGAAGGCGGTCAGAAGGCAGTTTGATCATGCATCATTAAAAGAGGCAACAACTGATCACAGCTGAGTGATACCTGTGAGACTTTGGTTTTCAGGACTATTAGGGTTGTTCATAGATCAAGTGCTGAATTACTCATGGCGGTTATGTGTATATATTTCCGTGTTGATATAGACAGATTTGCTTCCATTAAAACGACTTGTTCTCATGGTCAAATGGTAGGTCGAAGTACAGGTTATTGTTTGTCCACTGATTTCTGTATGTGGTTTGTGCGCGTGGTCAGAGGAATAATGTTTGCTATCACTTCATTACAGAAATTTCATTTACAGTTTAAAAGAAAACGACACATTTATGCTACTGATTGGCGTGGAGGGGCATTGCATTATTTCAATTTACTGTTATCTTTGTTTTGTGGCCAATGAGCTAATAAGGGTGAGCTGATTAATTTTTTATTGTACTAACCATTTAGCTTAATGTGTGAGCTGTTTTGCAGCTGTGGGAGGTCTCTGCAGTTAAATAAATACAAAGACAGCACATATTCTCACATTAGCAAACATGCGCTCTCTTTTACAGCACTTTTCACAGCAATTACATATTGTATTGGGATTTTATTTATGATCTTTCATAATTTCTCAGTGAATTCAGGTAGAATATCATTAAGAAATCATCAGTGAGTTCTTCTGTGTTCTGCTGAAACAGCCTCTCAGGGTTGTTTTTGCTAGCCGAGTACACTTCTTTTCCACCTGTACAACCGGTTTTTCTACCTTTCTGTCACAGACGCACCGACAGCTGCATCAACTAACAATGGTAGCACGAGCACAAGCCAGAACAACAACGACCTGGATATATTCGGCCCCATGGTGTCCAACCCCCTCCCCTCGTCCACATCAGCAGCTCAGTTTTCTCAGGTAAAGCCAAACAAGAAATCCTTTGACTGGATTTGGCGCTAATTTCTTAATATTTCTAAGAAAGGCTTGACAGTAATGGTTGTCCAGTTGTAAAACTGAAATGAAGTGTGCAGTAAAAGATATAAAGTCAATTGATAACCATCAACAACGCCAATACTGAGAGACAGCGAAAGAGAAACAGAAAATGAATGCAGCTAATGAGGCAATCATTTTACACAGGGCTGCTGACAGTGATTACATTCATTTTCAATTAATTTGTTAAGAGTTGGATTAATCATTCAATGTAAAAATGGTGATGAATGATAGATACTTTACAGTGAAAAAAAACAGTAATGCGTATTATAAAAATCCACTAATAGTTTGCTTTTTTAATATTGTTTATTGTTGTGCTTCCAAAAGCCTTGTCCAACTTCTCTTTTTCTTACTGAATCTACAGAAGATAAATTGCTTTGCATAAAGTCATTTTTTGCTTCTGTTGTAAATTACTCTGCTGTTACATTACCATGCGAGTGTACAGTCTGAATTTAGTACGGAAACATTTCTCTACCACTGGCTTTATTAAATAAACAAGTTGGGCCCCTGAAAAACTTATTTAAAACCATAAAATTACATTTGTGTTATGTAAAACACATACTCATGATATCACTGTTATTGATGTGCTGGTTCAGGTAATATAGGTTATAGAAGTTGTTGTTAAGTCTCCAGGATCTGATAATCACCAAACCTTATATCTGTACGTGCTACACTACCAACAGGCTGCCATCAGGCACAGTTGAAATATGGGGCATTATTATCGAGGACAGGCTAATATCACCCCATTTATAAATGAATAAAAAATGAAAACCCTTCTGTCAAATTTGGCAAACGGGCAGCTGATGGCTGAGGGCCAGCATGGTAACACGGTCGTAAACTTGCTATGCGCCCTGTTCAGACTCGCAGTATGTATCACATATTTAATTATGGAGCTTTGCTGATGATAATTTATTGAAAAGCATATTGGATAAAGTCATACACTCTTATTTCGTTCCTTTATCAAGTCTTCAAAAAGTGGGGATCTGTTTCCTCCTTTCAGGTGAGCTCCAGTAATGTGGCGAGCACTCCGACACAAGCTTCAGCAGCAGCAGGACCAGCTGGAGGAGGTGCCAGCTCTGGGTCAGGGCAGGGAGACCTGGACTTGTTCAGTGACAGCAGTAGCACCACTAAAACTGACGACATGGCCAAGAAGCCCCTGTCCAAGGACTCCATCCTGTCCCTGTATGGAACCAACAGCATGTCCCAACAGGCCCCTGCTGGTGAGGATACATGGAGATAATGTGAAATATTTTTTGTACTGTAATGTCTCATCTATTATAATGTCACTTTTCTACATCACTTTTTTTTACATCACATAGCTTGAGATAAAATGAAATGTGCCTTAAAATATTAACCTGTTAATTAATCTGTTCAAAGTATGAGCAAGAGAGATTGATAATGTGATCAGGTATTAATATCATCTTTTGGTATTTGGCAGTTGACAAAGACACAAAGCCTAACTCTTTTTACAAAAAAACATTCAATGATCTACATGGAATTCATAGATAAAATATGCTTTCTAACTCTAAACTCGAATCATCAAATTTTTATATTTCTTCTTGTTTGCATCAAAGATAATCCAGGGATAGTTGTCTGTGTACTGACCTGGATACATCGCAGACAGAACCTGCTAATTGCTAAATTGACATACTTTTGATGTGTTAATCTGCCAAAATGTAAACAAATGAAGGCCCTTAGAGCTTTACATACTTCCTGCTGAACAAACTGGCTCCTTAAAGACTAAAGATTTGGCACATTATTATTATTATTATTATTATTATTACAATATTGAAATTCTTACATGTGT
>OMLP01046500.1:26230-46237 GCA_900302685.1 Spondyliosoma cantharus
CTAGACAGGTAAGTTGAGCTTCGCTAACTAAGTTAGCATCATAGCTTGACGGGGATGGAAATTTCGAATACTTTGAACTGTCGAGTAATAACGTTATTCATTTCGATCATAGAAACAAATGTTAGCAGCACAGCTAACGCTAGCAGCATTAGCACTGTCCTGGTACGGGCATCCAGTCTCCAGCGTGCTGCTGTCCAGTCGATGACCAGTCGATGTCGGCGCGTTTGCCAGCAGCGGCTGGACAATACGAAATCTTACATTTGACACTTAGCCAAATTCGAGTCCTCTTTAGGTCTTTGCATGTATATCGCCATAAACTATATAACATTATAAAACGGGAGGCAAAAATGAAGGACAGTTCTGTCAAATATCATGCAAAACGTTATTCCATCTGATATGGCCATCGCTCGTCAACAGCTAACGTTACCATAAATAATAATAATACATCTTTATCTTTTACTGAGAGAACAGAATTGTGTGTCTTATAGCCACTCATCATCAGGCTGAAACAAGTGGAAATAAACAAGAAATTATTATAGGCTATTACGTTATTTAACTTTAGTTTAGCGTCATTTCGGGAGCGCTACACTTATGCCACAACCACCGCGTTGTTCAGTATCGACTAGAGAGTTTGTTTAGTAGGTCGCAGTATTTTGAATTTGAGTGTAGTAACCGCTTTTGGCCACATTCTTACATATGGCGCCTTTAAGTTTCCCAGGTAAACACACTGACCTATTTAGCCTTAACCGTGGTGGTCTTCTGCTGTTCCTCTTAGGGTCACTCATCCTCCAGAGCAGCTTTTCAATGTTAGAGTCTCTAGGCTCCGCAGATTGGACAGGCAGCTGATCTGCAGGGCAAGCTGCCACCGGGGTGCTCTGCCACTGGTCCTCCCTGCAGACACCCAACATGACTCGATAGCCCAGAGACACTGCAGCTGCAACACTGACGAGGTCAACGACAAGAAAAACACAGACACAAACTATTAGCACCAGACAAGCACTGCACAGACAGTTAGGAAATACCACGCTAACTAGCTATGTCTTGGCTCATTTGTTGTGTGATTTGGACCACAAAAATCTCCTAGTTTTCTATCAGTTTAACTTCACTGCTTTTCTTGCCTTCTCTTTCGAAATGATGATGTATGTATGATGGATGTATTTTGCACGCAGTATCAGGACCATAAAGCTGTTGAGGTTTTCAACACACGAAAACAATGACGAAAGCCAATCAGAAACAGCCAGGAGACATAAGCTGAGCTTAGCAAAAAGACTTGAAGCAGAGGCGAATTTCTAGCCTCCAAAGGATAAAAACAAAATCAGTACATTATATATCATATTTGTATTCTTTTCAAAAAAGAAAATTGGTTTGTGATTGTTTTAACGCTCTTGCCCACAAAAAAGATCAATTGAATAAAAAACAAATAAGTAGATACCATCATATTTTTAAATGTAAGCTTCATAATTGGTAGGACAAATCCAGGCTAGCATTTTCCCGTTTCCAGTCGTTGTGCTAAGCTAAGCTAATATGTCCTTGCTCTAGCTTTATATTTAGAGTACAGACATGAAAGTGATACCAATCTTATCATCATTAACATCTTAACTCTTAAAAAGGAACCAAATAAGCTTGTATTTCCCAAGGTGTTCCTTCGTAAATACTAAACTATTCTTTATCTGGAAGGCCTACATTTAGTAGATTAATATAACACGTAATTAAAGTCGTCTTTGAAACCTAATCCGGATTTGGACAGTGACTGTGAACAATGCTGTGCATATTGGTTGACCTTTAGCGTTTGTTCTTTATCTTGTAGAGAAAGAGCTGAAACAAATACAACTCACATGAAAGTGATTTATAAAAAGGGAGGCTCCTCAGCATAATTCAAACATGGGCAAATCCACAAAAAAACATTACATACAAATACATCTGAAACGTCAGTGAGCGACACCACTGACGCACTGATGTGGTTTGGCATTCGTTTGCTTATAATCAGATCTTCAGTTATTTCTTTGCATAGCTCTCTCTCTGGACAGACCCACTGGGTTAAACACTTATCTGGGGTAAACCGTCTGCCACATCTTTTTATGACCTTTGCTGTGGAATTTCATGGCAAATAACGAGCTCAGCTGGAAAACCTCTGTCATCAGCTATCATCACAACAGTGTGGGGGAGACGCTGGTGTGCAACAAAATGGGTCCAAATATGGGTGAAGCTCCTCAGAGGGCTTGCAATTTGATCCTGTCTCTAATGTTTTTCCTCTCCAAAACCAACATTACACCATCATTTAAGAATTATGAACCCTTCACAGGATTTCACTGTAATCTCAGAGGCCATAATTGCTGACCTGTCCGGAGTGCAAAGACTCAAAGGCCATCTCTCTCCTCCGCACACAAACACAAACCACATGTAGATACATTAAGTCACCAGCAGCTGAGGAGCCCCACCCTTCACAGCACTTTGTCATAATGGCTAATTACTCGTAGGCCATCAATCAGAGTTCATAGTTGGGGCCAAAGTGCAGGAGAGATAGCACCTGATCCCACAATGACCCTCTTTGTTCACTCAGTCAGTGTTTGCATTCCCACTCAGTTTTTCTGTCCTCGGCCGTCTGTGTTCTTGTTACTAGGTGACAGACTTCATGTAACACTGTGTTGAAAGCCTCCAGGGCAAAGATTAGTCAACCATGTGGGTGTGTCATGTTTGAAAAACCTCTCCGGGCAAACCCCAGGGCCATTCACTTTATTTAGACACATAACTTTTACTTTTCTTCAGTTTTTTTCTTTTGCTTTGTGTAAGTTCTGAGAGCATCAAGTTCGTCACAGCTTTCTGAGCGCTCTTTTTTTCTAAAATCCTAATACTTTCCACATTGGGTTTGTTAACCATTGTTCTCCCTTTCCTGACATCAGCCCTGTTGCGTAACACTGATTTCCGAAACTCCACATCCCACCTCCCCGAATGTAATGCAGTTGCCATGACAGCTGCTCAAACAGAGCGGTGTTATTGAAAAAGTTGTAGGCTCACAGTTTTTCTAAGAGAGCAGAAAAGTCACAAAACAACAGAGCTTGTATTCACCAGCAGTTTTATTTTTCAGACAGGTCACATACACACGCACACACACAAAGTAGGTCACTTCCTTTAAACCACAAATGATGTTTCATACCTCAACTTTAATACAGGCTTCACTTTCAACAATTTTCTCATTCTCAGTTTCCTTCAGTTTGGTTTCACTCATCTTGTGTAACAGCTTTTATTGGTCAAACTGTGTGTGTGTGTGTGTAAATGTGTCTGTGTGTCTGAGAACAGCTTGTCCTGCCAGTTGGACCTCCTAGCTGGAAGTGCGCACAGTGGTGGTTGTGACTGTGGTCTTTGAGCCCCCTGTAAAAAAGAAAAAGGAAAAAATCTTGATGGCAGTGCTTTAAGCTTTTTACTACACTGACTGCACTGTTGTTATGTAAAGTCTTGTTGAAGCAGACGTCACTTACCTGTAGAAATGGGTCTGGAATGAGGAAGACAGAGGGGAAAAGTAGAGAAAAAACAACAAGTTAAGTGGCAGTGTGCGTATTTTCATTATAAAATGAGTGTATTTTGGTCCAAATGGCCTCATAAATCCTTGCTCCTATAGGATTCTGTCTACCTGGACTCCTCTGTTTCCAGCAGGCTCCTGTAGGTTGCGATCTCCTGCTCCAGCCTGGTCTTGATGTCCAGCAGCATCCTGTATTCCTGGCCCTGCTGCTCGATGCTGCTGCGTACGTTGCCGAGTTCTGCCTCAAGCATGTTGATTGTGGTCTGGAAGCCGGCGAGCATGGCGCTGTAACGGCCGTCTGTGTCTGCCAGTGTGTTCTCCAGAGCCCCTTTCTGTTGGAGGTGGTGAGGAAAAGGGAGCTGAATTCATGCACGGGAATTGTGATACATAAACCTGCTTACTGTGGCGCATCTTTTGCGGCCGCTCTGACAATTAAACCTTAAGTCTGAAACCGCCAACCACACCTTGGATTATATATGTCAGACAGACACAAATGCATGGCTGTGTTTGTGAGGCAATTTCCATTCATGTATGGATGCATAATTAACTTAGGCGTATATGGTTTTGTGTTTTGTTTCAGCTGCTCCCCAACTGTTACACAGGAGCAGTGTGCTGTTCTTGCAGGGAGTGTTAAATGATTCACTCCAGCTGGGCACAGATAACTCATGGGAGTACGACTTTAGGTCACCCAGTTCAGCATTCCTTCGGCTTTCTTCAAGCTCTTTTATGTCTTCCAGAATTTAAGCAGATGTCTGTGAAATGTTTTCTTCAGGAGGAGCCCACCCCACCTCTCTCCACAGCTCCCATCATGCTTATCTTCCACTCCCTCCCTTCGTTCTTTCAATGAAGCCTCCCTCCCATTTGCCCTTTTACCCTCTATCAGTGTCTGTTTCTTCATTTCCCCTGACAAGACAGCGATCCGGGGATTTTGCTCATATAAGGCAAGATCAGTGAAATGTGAACAGATGTTTTTTTTTTCCTCACCATGCTGAGCTGAGACTGCAGCTCAATCTCCAGGCCCTGCAGTGTGCGCCGCAGGTCATTGATCTCTGTCTTGGATGTCTGGATTGTCTCAGTGCTCATGGCTACTTCCTTGGACAGGGTGGTAGACTGGGGCAAGAAACAAAGACACAGTTGTGAAGAAGAAGTCTTGGAGATTTACTTGTCGTGGAGTCACAGGAGATTGTGTGTAATTACATGTTAGACACTTGAGGGAGTAAACCCAGTCATTTGCAAAGTGTGGGATACGGTGCCTTTGTTTATGGGAACATATTCTCACCTTCTCATTAAACCATGACTCCTGGTCGCGACGATGTTTGTCAGTGATGGTTTCGTACTGGGCGCGGATCTCTTCCAGGACTCTGTTGAGGTCTTGCTGGGGTGCGGCATCTACCTCCACGTTGACTGTGCCAGTGAGCTGAGCACGCAGTGCTGCCAGCTCCTGAAAAACCAAGGGGAAAAAGAAATCAGCATTGAGATCTATTTGTTGAAGAGGAGTTCTGCAGGCTCCTGTTAGTGAGCAGGAATCATTATAGCTTGAAGGTGTGCATCACTCACTTCAGCGTGATTCTTCTTGAGGTAGGCCAGCTCATCCTGCAGGCCCTCGATCTGCATCTCCAGGTCGGCCTTTGTCAAGGTGGTCTGGTCCAGGAGGCGGCGGAGATTGGCGATGTCAGCCTCGACCGACTGGCGCATCATCAGCTCATGCTCGAATCTAATAAGATTGAGAGAACACTGATATGAGACAACTCAAACCCTTCTCGTGGGACATTAACAGGATGAAGATAGGTGGTGCTTACTTGGTTCTGAAGTCATCCGCAGCCAGTTTGGAGTTGTCAATCTGGAGCAGGATGTTGGCATTGCCGATGGTGGCACCAGCGATCTTTAGCATGAAACAACATCAGGAGTTTGTCAGAAGTCTTAATCAAATAGTTACTTGACTCTTTGAAGTATTATCATGCACAGTATTCCCCTACACCCTTGACAACCTTTTCTTGTTTATTTCGAGCTTTTACAAATCATACTGTACATTATTGCTAATCGTCCATCAAAATAGAAAGGATTCTTGAGCACAAGGGATCATGCAGACTCTAGTTATGACTGCCCTTTTAATTCCCTCCCTTGGTAATCATTAACAGCACAGCAAATATTTGACTTGTCTGGTGTTTGAGCAGTTGAGGCTGGCACACACTATACCTTGTCCTTCAGGTCGTTGATAATGGCCCAGTAGTTGCTGTAGTCCCTCTCTGCTGCTGGGCCCTTCTTCTCGTAGTACTCTCTGATCTGAATCTCCAGCTTGGAGTTGGCCGCCTCCAGAGAGCGGACCTTTTCCAGGTAGGAGGCCAGACGGTCGTTCAGGTTCTGCATGGTGGCCTTCTCGTTCAGGTGCACGTTGCTCTGGTCCAGGGCACTGGACAGCTCAAAGCCACCTCCAAACCCGCTGCCACCTCCAAACCCGCTGCCACCTCCATACCCAGAGGAGACGGTACGCATGGTGGAAGAGGAGATGCGTGGGCCTGTTCTGAAACTGCTACCTGACACGCTGTGAGCCTTTTGAGGAGCAGCACTGAATTGGTAGCTGCGGCTCTGTCTGGAGATCACGGATGGACCAGTGGACATGTGGCTGTAGCCGTAAGACATGATGGCTGACTGTCTGCTGGTCAAGAGAGGACACGAGGAGAAAGGACCGTTGTACAGCTGTAGACTTTAGCAGGACTGTGGAGTGTGATAGAGGGAGGCTGGCTCCTGATATAGTGCTGGACCTGGGGCGGGTCTGGCTAGGAGGAGGGAGATAGAGGGGGAAGGAGGGAGTTTTCCTTTACACTTCAGCCACTGGCTTGGCAGAACCTCCATTTGTTTTACTTTAAGGACTGGAGTTCGGTTTCTTTCCACTCCTGTGAGGAAACTATTATGGAATGTGTGTGTGTGTGTGTGTGTGTGTGTGTGTGTGTGTGTGTGTGTGTGTGTGTGTGTGTGTGTGTGTGTGTGTGTGTGTGTGTGTGTGTGTGTGTGTGTTTCTTGCTGTGTGTGTGTTTCTTGCTCTCTTGTTCATGTGCGAAGTTTACACTGGTCTGTGTGCACTTATATGTGCCTGTGTGCGTTCGTGTGTGTTTGTGTATCCATATGTACCTATGACTCGCATAAGCTTTCATAAGTACCTGAAGGTCTTGTCTCGCCAGTCATTTTTTTATCCTAATGCAAATAGAACAGACGTTGAGTTATTGTTTTAATGTCCCGCCATAAGTCAACATTCACATTAAGCACTTTGCAAATAACATCTTTCATCAGTGCTCTTTTGTGGGAAGTCGCCCATGATGATAAGATCACATAACAGTCGAGTTAATCCAAACAAAGCATTTCATTTTACAGTCATTGTGTATTTTAACAAATACAGATGACCCAAAAACATTTTCAGGAATCACTTGATTGCAAAATAATTATTTGTAGCATCGTTAATTTATAGGAACATTCTGTTACTGTGTGAACAATTATGGATTTTGTGATAGAAAACAATTTAATTTACAGCCTTTGGTATTTATAAATGTCACTGCAATCTAAGAGATAAAAAGGAGACTGGAGTAAGTCATTACTGATTGACGGCTGCATGAAGACTTTGTAGCCTTGTTTTCAACAGACCCCATTGTTCACCATATCACACTCAACATCCCCCCTCAGTTCTGTATCCTGTGTGTGTGTGCTTGTGTGTGTGCGTGTGGAGCTCACTTTGTTGGTTTTGGCCTGTGTCGCAGGCCGTGTGAGGGATGAGACAGAAGGCCTCGAGGGATTTCTGTGTTCGTGTACACGGGCAAATGTGTGGGTGGTTGGTCATGTGTGCACACGCGTGTGTTCATGTGCATGCGCATACACAAATGTGTGAACCGTGTGTATGTGTCCGCCTTATCTCAGAGTTGGGCTCTGGCCAGTTTTCTGTGCTCATACAGTCCAACATCTGGTGTCAGCTGGGGGGAGGTGAGGGAGGCACGTGGGGGTCACTTCTCAGTCGGAGGGAGAACTGAATCATGCTTCTTACTGTACTCTGTGTAGGCCAAAGCTGCATTATGTAATCTATCTAAAGACAGTAAGGAGTTGCAGACAATTTAGAAGATTTTTTTTAAACCTTTGTCTGCAAACCAGAAACATATTTTCTCAACCATTACTGTACCTTTAATTGTGGATAATAATCAGGGACTGCGGACATTTTCCTCTAACGTCACGCTCTGGGTGGGAAGCTCAAATTTCATGCAGCTGTGTTCCAGGTTGCAAGTTGTGTAAATGTAGGAACTCTGACATCTTCTGACTATTGTTTCACAGCTTTCTGATTGATCAGGAGCTGTAAAGACAATGGACTGTGACAATCTGGAGGGACACTGGGATCTATTTCAAGGCATAACTACATATTTGATAGGCAAGTTGTAAAGTGATTCTTAATCATCAACACACATCTTGGATACATTATTTTAGCCCGGAAGTAAAACACAATGGAGGTAATGATGCCACATAACGCTAAAGTTTATGACAATGGTTAGCTAACCAGAACAAAACCAGACAGCTAACATTATATTGCACGCTTTATTAACATTCATTTGTTACGTTTACTTCCAGGCTTATATAAATTTGTCTAAAATGTGCATTGCTAATTCAGTATAATTTTTTTTCCTTTCTTATTTTGTTGTATAACACTGTCAACTGGTAATGTTAGCGAGGAAGATGATGCCTTGTTTTACCTAGAAATAAAGAAATGTAAAGCGGTAAAATTATACCTATTTGTCAGGCTTTTATGCAAACTGGAACACAGCATATCCTTCTGATAATAGCATTGAGCTTCCCACACTGAATGTGATGTTATATGAAAATGGCCGCCACTTGATTACAATCTATTCTGACCTCAGTTAACGTCTTCGATAACTAGGCTGTACATTTTTAGGTCCAAAATTGTATCTGTACAAGAAATACACTTACAAGGTTTTTGCTGAGCATTAAATGAGAGTCAATAGACCACTAGAACCTGCAAAGTGAGGGTAACATAACCAGCTAGCACTAATGTTAGCAAGCTGACCTATGAGCATGTTTAATGACCACCATAGTCAGTGTGATACAATCAGTCTGCTACAATGTTATCAGCCATTATCAGTTGGCAGAGACCATTTAAAAAGTGTTCCAGATGAACAGTAGGAACTTATCTTTGAAAAGGACATTTGTTGTGTAGAATATTTATAGCAGTGACATTGAGTTGTGTTTTCAACACTGTCTGATATATTTCTAGAGTGGCTGTTCCCAAATGGTGTGCAGCACACTGTGTGCTGTGGGGTTTTGTTAAAACCACAGACAAACTAGTAATGAATAAGTTTCTAATTTACTATATCACTACTTTGTATATATTTATTTCCTAATACAGACACACATTTAATATCCTAAAAAATCCTCTAAAAAAAATGCCAAAGGACCCAAAAATAAATGTGTACAGAGTGGCTCCATAACACATGTTACAAAGGCTATTTTGCACAGATAGAAATACAGGTGTGCCTTTGGGTTTTGGTTTGCTCTTTGGTGTGCCTATGGCACAAAAAGTAAAAGAAAGAACTCCAGACATTGTGAACAAAGCTGGCTGAACCGCACATTAAAGGATTAGGGGAGATTATGTGATTAAAGAAGGGTAAAACAGAAATTTAAAAATAACTTGCATTGAAGGGATCCTTTGATTTGTTTTTCAAAACCCGATTAACAAGACATTTGTTTGCACAGATTCTCATAATGGAGATGATGTCATGGTTTGAAAGGAGGTTAGGTTGCTACACATCTTTAGTAAGTTACTCTTCATCGTTTCTACGTTTAAAAATGTTGTATTTATCTACTCACAACTTGTCAAAACAGGCATGAAAGAAAAGAGAAACACAGCAGGTTAATTAATACGCTTTAATGCATTTATCCTCTGTTGTACACTTTTATTATATTTTAATAAAGTTGTGTTGTTAGATTCTTCACTGGTTACCCTCTTGTACAGCACAACAAACTAGCAAGGCTTCTGTAAAACCAGCCTTCTGACACTTTCAGCCGTTTTCGTTGATCGCTTGACTTTCGCCTTGCAGGTTGTTGCTTTCTCACTTCTGGAGATCGCTCAGGTGACATTCTTCACCAGCCCACCAGATCCTGTCTGCGCACTGATGGGTCCTTGAGCAAGACACTAAGCCCCACATTGTGTGCATGGGTGAATATGGCACGTGTTATAAAGCACTCAGAGTGGTTGGTAGATGGAAAAGTGCTGTATAAATACAGCCCTGTTACTTTCCTCCTATCTGCCCTGCAATCACCTTATCCCCCTCACCTGAGCTGCCCCGCCCATCTCCCCACCTGCACTTCAGTCCCACATCAGCCACTTATCTCATACACTGCCCTAGATACTGTGTTCTACTGTCAGATCATCACAGTTATCATATTGTTCTGTTTTTCCTAGCAAGCAACTGGAACTTATTCTGATATCTATTCAGACTCTGTACCTGCTGTTGACTAGCTGTCTGTGAGCCTATATTTGCCTTCACTTTGGCAATAAATCACTGAAATCACTGTCTGTCTGCTTTCCTTTTTGCCTCACACTCACCTTCTGTGACACGAAGTCCTTTGAGAGTCTTCCAACATAAACCTTGAGCCAGGAGATTGTTATCTTAGCTTAGCATAGCAGGAAGACTAAAAGCAGGTGGAAACAGCTAATCCGTCTCTGTTGAAAGGTACAAATAAACCACCTACCTCTAAAGCTCCTAAAACATGACATATCTTGTTTAAAGAAAAAGCAAAGTAAAAATTACATTACGGGGTAGTTATCAGGAGAAATAGTCTTAGAGGTGCTGGTCACCGTGAGGCTGCCAGGGAAGAAGACGAAACGGTCAATTATTATACAAATATTATTCGGGTCAAAGACCAAAATGTTTTGCTCTTGCCTTGATTGGGCTTCAAAACAAGTTTAGTTTATTTGTGTAGCCTTTAATGGCTGTTATGTATAGTCTCAGTGGGCCTGTCAGCACTCACGTTACGAAAACACTGACTAGAAAAATGACTTTTCCAAATTAAGACCCTCCCTGAGAACAAGAAAAGCACTCCCACTGGGAGCTCAGAGGGGAAACATACACAAAACCCTGGGTGCAGCAAGGTGTCTCATGGGTGCAGATAGGGACAAATGCTGCGAGCCAAGTTTTTATTTCCAAGTATGTATTCTCCTCTTCCAATCTAAATGCATCGCAGTGCATCTGCAGGAGAAAACCTGGATGCCAGCAGCTTGTTGCCCAGTTTTTATGGCAAGTCTCTGGACTTCACAAGCAACTACAACAGCTGATTTGAGAGATTAGCACACCCAACAGGAGACAGAAGGAGAGGTTCTAAGTTCTAAGAAATCTTTTAGTGCTCAGGTGCAGAGAAACGGGCAAATACTTTACTGGTTGGGTTGTTGGCTGTAACATAGCGTTACACACAGTAGGATGAAGACAAATGAGTGCCTCACATTAGCAATCTGTCAAAGCAAAGTGGATGACTTCATGTCCACATTGGCTGGAGACCATAGATGGGTGTTTTCACTAAAACCAACCTTATGACTCATGCACACGGTTGGCTGAAACCTCCTCTTCAATCCTACAAGGGACTCCACCATTTCCTCTTGTTCGTCTCTTTTATTTGTAGCATCAATGCAACCATTCTCAGTTATATTGTAATTATTATGGTGACTGAGTAAGACATGTAATGACTGTGTGTTTACAGCCTCTCATGAGAGCTTCAGATGCAAATTGAGCTTCTTTTTGGTGTCTGGCTCAGCAGGATTGAGAACAAAGTTCCTGATATTGATGCATCTAAAACAAACAGGGCCTGCAAGACTCCCAGTAAACCCTGACATAAACACATATTTATTCTAGTCACTGATTTAGACAGTTAAATCACATAAATCTTTAAAATCTTTCCTTCTAACTAAATCTAAATCATAAGGTGTCTCCGCTTGTTCTTCGTGGGAGGTTTCATGAGTTATAACCTCCAACCCACCCATTAAATCCCACTGCATACTGAAAGAAGTGCAGTCAAACTGAAGATAAGATCCCTTATCTTGTTAGCAAAGGAGGTTTTTAACACTCTTTGCCCAGATTTTGTCTTTCATGATGCAATAGTTCTTATGAGATGTGTGTCACACAGTATCATGTTAATACAGTACATTCTACAGATTTCACAGAGAAAATGTGCCAAAAGTCACAAAAAACACAAATTGAATATTTAAATCTGCACCAAACCACCAGTGATTAATGACTTTGTAGCAGGCTGACACTGTGAGGTACTCTCACAATGTGATTTAACAGTTGAATACTTCCTCCATGATGTTCTGCTCTGAGTTTCCTTCAGCAAAGAATGGAGGGATTGTTTCCATTCAATGCTCGAACAATAGCAGACATGAGAGGAAGTCCTTTATTTTGTTTCTTCCCTCATGCACACCACCTTGAAGTTACCATAGTCTCAAAACAGCATCAAAATAATCCACTACATGTTCGCCGCGTAGCAACTGGCAGAGCGTAGGTGTCACCGCTCACTGCTCGAATCTCATCTATTGTCTGGAGGTTCGGATGGTCTGGATTCTTGCATTACCTGGCTGCAGACTATTTCAGTGTCCTCGCCGTCAGTTTCGACGTGCAGTGGGAATGAAGGTGAACTGGTGTTCCCATGTATTTCGCACATGGTCACTTCCTCTATGAAAAGTTGGCACATCATGTAATGTCATGTCAAGATAACACATCAGCATCTTTGTTTGAGCACCTTGAGGTTTGTCACTGCTGCTGGCACACAAGGAGTTTGCACTCCCACCAACAATAGGCTGCCATCAAGTCCACATGTTTAATTATGGTCTAAAGGTTACAAGATACCAGTTTTCATTAAAAAGAAACATTTTTATCACATGCAGAGTTTTGTTTTTTCCACAGTGTGGACAGTACGGTTCATAAGAGACTTCTTGACTTTGACAACACTGCCATGTGGTTTTCCCTCAAACAAACTTAAATGTCAAGTTAAAAAGTAAACAAAGTGAGAGATTGACCCCACGCCCTGATCATTTTGGTGAATTTGAATTCATAGCTAATACATGGACCCTAGACTGTATAAAATATAGCTGGAGCCTGCAGTTCTGAAACGTGAAGCCAATGCAATCTAACAGCCAGCCCCCAGTTTGTATGTTAGCTTATGAGAAAATGGACCCACTTTTCACTTGATTTTCTACCACGATAAACTGTTTCTTAAAGGGTTCATGGTCTCAATCAACAGATTCAAGTCTTCTCCAAAGCAACATGTTAGTTTTGTATTTTTTTTCCCCCTTTTCACAGTAAACTGGTTTGGTCTATCTGGTTTGGTTCTAAGATGGCTAAGATCAGTTCTTTGTTTCCCTTTGTTTCTCCTCAGAGAAAACAGTAATAACCTGTGGGGCCGCATAAGGTTTTATTTTAGTTCCTATCCTTTTTAATCTCTATGTGCTTCCACTTGGCCATGTCATCAGTAAGCATAACATTTAGTTTCACTGTTATGCAGATGACATCCAGTTATACATTTCCGTATCCCCAGATGATTTTAGCCCTATTGACAGATTAGTGCAATGTTTACATGACATAAATGTATGGATGTCACACAACTACCTACAGCTGAACCAAGACAAGACAGAGATTTTAATATTTAGGGGAAAAGCCAAGAGAGAGAGACAATATGTACACCTTAAGTCCTTGGCCCTCCAAGGATCAGGTTAAAAACCTTGGGGGGACCTAACCTCAATTTTGAATCCAACATTAGATGTGTTGTTTTACCATCTTAGAAACTTTGCTAAGGTTAAACCATTTTTTCTCTCTCAGGTCGACAGACAGACGTATGCATGTTTTTATAACATCTAGACTTGACCATTGCAATGCTCTCTCAGCAGCAGCCCGAGTACTAACAAAGACCAGACAGAGAGCACATATAACACCTATTTTAAAATCATTACATTGCTTGTCTATCTGTTTTATGGGGAGTCTGCATTTAGAGACCATGGCCCCTGGAACAATCTGCCTGAGCATCTCAGAGACTCCACCTCTGTGGAGATTTTTAAAAGACACCTTTAGACATATCTTCTTAGCCTGGCTTTTACTCAATGTGCCTCATCATTCATTGCCTTAGTTTTTAAGTCCTTATCTTTAATGTTCTTAATATTACCACCCCTTGTGTTTGAATGCTTTTATTGTTTTATTGCTTTACTGTTACATTGTTGTAATTTCTACTTTGATCTACGTCTGTGTTGTTTTTATCTTGCTCTGTGATACACTCTGGGCTGCAAAGGTGCTATATAAATAAAGTTGATTTGATTTTGATTTGATTAAAGCAGGATATGCTTTAGGGCGTGACTACCTTGTGATTAACAAGTTGCACATGGTGTGTGTTTAGGTTTTCAGTTAGATCTAATCAGGACAGAGAAACTATGGTGTGAAGTCCTCATCAATTCAGGGAGGAGAAGGGAGGATGGGAGTCATGCTAATCCAGCTTAGTTTTAAGGCTGCTCTTGGATAACGCCCAGGTGCAGGATGTGCCGACAGAGCACATGACTACAGCGGGGCGAAAAGAGGTGGACTCATATCACATGTCAAAGTGGATGGACAGTGTTTGCCAGATGTCAAACTGTCAATGTGAAGATGCCAACTGTATGGTCACCATGATATCCTTGCTTCTGTTTACATTCATCCAAACACAATATTCTTTTGAAATGCACTCCATGTTTGTGTTTATATATAAATCACTGCATATTTGTTCTGTATTTGTGTAGTATGAAGGAGTTCTTTCATTTCATTATGTAACCCTGTGTTGTTTAACAAATAAATCATCTTGAACTATGTCGGTCTGCCATCAAATTTTAATTTGAGCAGTTCTTTGGTTCATGACCAAATTCCTGCAAAGCCAATTATATTCCCGTCAGCCTCAGCAGAACTTTGTGTTTAACGGCAATTAGCTAATGTTAGCAGTGGTGGATTTGGGTTGTTTGAGGGGAAGGGGCAGAAAAAAGGAGGGCAGCAGCTGTATGCAGTGGGGCACCAGCACGCAAACAGTTGAGATACCAACTGAACATCAGCATGTCGGCATTAGCACTGTAAGAATGTTAGCATCCAGATATTAGGATTAAGCATACAGCTCAAAGTAGTTGGGCTACAGTATAACAAAAGAATTAAGCATGAATTAAGATGAAAAAAATAAAATCAATCAATAGATTTGCAGGTTTTTGAGGAACATTGCACCACATTCTTGGCAACAAAGCAGGACCGACCTCAGTTACCTTGTTTGTCTGGGCCCATAGAGGGCTTGCCTCAATAGGAGTGTTTGATAGTGAACTGTGAATCAAGTCCAAGTTATATGACTTTTAGTGAAAGCTGTATCCACCCTGTGTGAAAAGTTAATCAGTTCTTTCTTGCTCAATATCTACCCATATGACATAGTTCTGTAAAACCCTTACAGACTGCTTACAGACTGCCAGATATAATGATACACAGCAACAGCAGAGTTGGTAACTAGGAATCACAGATGTGAGTCTGTATGTAGCAACACTGAGCGTGCTCTCGATGTACCACACCCCTCCACAGGCATTATCTCATCCTGCTCAGCGATTTGACATCCACAGAGAAATGTGTTGAGGGGTCAGATTACTCCTGTGTGTGTGTGTGTGTGTGTGTAAAACATTCAACAAGTCAAACATTCGCCTGCCCACTATAGATTGAATTATCAGCGATGCATATTGACTCTTTTATATCCATTCATCCCGAAGTAGCTTGAGTAAACAAAAGTCGATGTGTCAATAGACCTACCTTTGCTCCTTCCAATAGCACAGTTACTCAAGATGTGTAAGCAAGGAAGCTTGCCCTGTCTACTTCATGTGCAACTTGTTGCTTGTGCTGGAAAATGAGATGATGAATCAAGTGCTGACACATAATTATGAAGGGTGTATGTGCTACAGAAAGGTGTCATGGTGTGGTGTCACATTTATGGGATTTCACACAACACAAACAACACATTTGCCGTTGTTCCACTTTTTTTTAACATTAGACTGCTCTTCAACTAGCTAGAGAATAAAAAACAGCTACTTGAAAAATATTCGACTGTCAAAAGATGCATCAGCAAACAACCCTCTCCTGTCCTTACCTGCGCCTCAGACAATTGATTACTGACTACAGAAACAAACTGCCAGAAATGATAACAAAAAAATGTTGCAAGCTCACACAAAGTCCACGAGTCAGACAAGAGAAAAGAAGACAATGTGATAAGGTCTCCGTGGTGTCGATGAGTCTCTCAGTTGACTTGACAAATGTAACAGATAGCCACACAGCCACACCCTTCCTGTGCAACACATTTTGGAGCTGTGGTGATGAGATTCACAGCCAAAGTGCACCACCTAGTGATAGTCACTGTGAAAACTGCTTACCGTGGGCAGCAAGCACGTATGCAGTGCAGCCGGCACAAGTGAATCACCATGCCACACCCAAGGGCGTCGTGGAGGTAGTGAGAAGCATTAAGTGAGTTAAGTGAGAGCCGGTGTACCAAAGTTTTGTTCCCTGAAAGAGAATTCGACGTCAAACCATGACACTGTCTGTCTAATAAGTTCATAAAAGAATGTGTTAAGCTGTCAGTAGTGGTGAAGTGTAACTGAGTGCATTTACTCAATTACCGCACTCAAGTATGCATTCGAGGTGCTTGTGTTTTATGCAACTTGATACTTTACACTACATCTCAGAGGGGAAATATTGTACTTTTCACTCAAATACATTTACAGATTCCATTTTTTTTTCTCCCCCTCCTGTCCAGTGAAAACCACGTATCTCCAGATGTGCTGATTTTGAATTTTGTGATAAACTAACGGCATGAAGTGTCCCTGTATGTGTTGAGAAAGCTCTCCTACACCTTAAGCCAAAACCCTCTTGGATTAGTTGGGAAAAGATCGTCACACAGACAAACATGTGACGATCTTATAGCCAACTGTATGAAAAGTAGTAAAAGTGAGCTCAACCTTAAACATCTTCAACACTAAAATGCAACATACACGTCAATGCAGCAGTATAATCCAAAGACATCATACGCTGTATGATTGGGAAACACTGACAGGGACCATTTTACTGCAGAATGACTACTTTTAATTTAGACACTTTGATACTTAAAAACATTTTCTGATGTACTTTTATTTGTAGTGGAGTATTTTTTTACAGTGTTTTATGATCTGAGTACCGCTGATTGTCTGTAGGTTACAAGACGTTTTAAAACATCACCAAATATTCCCAAACAAAGCCAGGCCCACATCTTTCCTCTCTGCCCCTCCCCCGTGTGTTGCACACAGACCGACTAAAAGTATGTACACTCTCAGAAAGAAGGGTTCATTAGGGTTCTATATAAAACATCAAGGTTCTATATAGAACCCTAAGGTTCTATATCCTCTACCAAAGAACCATCTGTCTAAAAAGGTTCTATAACATTTCTGTAAAGAAAAAGGGTGCTTAAATTCATGAGCTTAATGAAAAATGCCTATCGCTTAAGGAGAAGTCTTTAAAATAGGTTTGTTTACTGAAAAACAAGATACTGGCAATGGAATAATTGAGATCTTGTTTCAGACAATAAACAAATGAATGAATAAAAGAATAATAAAGCCCCGCAAATAAGTAACAATGTGCTATATATATAACAAATACAGCAATGTATTTACTATAACTGCTATATATAGGATATAGCCTATAGCCTACATATGCATATGTGCTTTCATTGTGTTATTTTGTATGTTTTTACCCCTACAATTTAACCAAAGTATGGGCTTTTTGTGATCTCTTCAATAGCTGTGTGCACATAATCCAAACTGTCCATAAACTGTCCATGATCGAAAAGTATATAATATAAATACTATATATATATATATGTGTGTGTGTGTGTGTGTGTGTATTATATATATATATATATACACATATATATATCATTAAATACAGTTATTATAAGACTTAATAATCAGTTGTGTTGTCTTGGTGTGCGTTTGTCTTCCTTTCTACATTTACAGATTCTAATGTTCTTTGCTGCATAAATTAACATACAAACAAGGAAAAACAAACCTACTAACATATAATATCTCTACCGCAACATCCATTGATTAGGGCTGCAACAAACAGTGTTGTTAAATATAGATGTCTTTGTCTCTACCCAGAGCTCATGACCACAGGTAAGGGCTGGAACATAGATCCACGGGTAATTCGAAAGCTTTGCCTTCTGGTTTAGTCCCTCTTCACCACAACAGTTTGTGTCCGTCTCACACTCCATTTTCTCATCACTCACGAACAAAACCCCTGAGATACTTAAACTCCTTTACTTGGGGTAGTAGTTTACTTTCCACCTGGTGGGTGAGCAATAATCCGTTTTCCAGCAAAAATGAAACAGTGTTTTGTCTGACCAACAGTCTAAAGCCCAAATATATTCTGTTTACCGTCACATAACTCAAAAAAAGGCAGCAAAAATGTGCATATAAGAAGCTTGAACAGAGGATATTTGACATAAGTTGCTTGAAAAATGACTCAAACAATAAATTGTTGTCTGTTCTTGTTCATCAATCAACTTATATCAGCTCTACTTTTCACATGATTCCACCTGTAGCACATAAAGACCAGAAAGCTGACCGGGGTATTAGTGAAATAATGTTTTAATGAGTTTCCTCATTAGCACAGCTGGGATTATGTTCGACTGTGGGGACTTGAGTCAGCTAAATTGCCTCTTGTTTGTCTGTGCTGACAGGTTTTATTTACACATCCACATGGACATTAACACAGAGCCGGTTTAGTCATGCAAGAGGCATTACGTCTACTTTGTTAAACACAGTTTAAGTCGCTTGTCGATCAGTTTCCAGCTGTCCTTCATCTTATTCTGCCCATTAATAGTGTCAGAAGTTTCACTAGCTGCAGACAGATATAGACTTACTTGAGATTTTACATTTTCATTTTGTTTTTAAATGGGCTTCCATTTCACTTGCAGACAGCTTGAGAAAGCTCTTTAAAGCTCTTTAACTTAAACCTCTGGATAACCCCATAGTAAGAGAGTTGGCAGGATCAGCTCAACCCGTACAAGCCCACTTTCAAAAACATGACACAACTCAGCATACAAACAGCAAAAGTACCATAAGATTTAATAAGCAAAGGCAGAACCAAGTCTTCATTCAACAGCAGAGACTGATTGGCTTGTGTTTACGCCACTTCAATGCCGTTTTAATCCTCGATTCCCCACAAACAGCTCAGCCTACACAAGCATCTGCCTTCTTCTCAACAGCAGTCAGTTACAGCCAAGCAGGAAATACTAAAACCATGGAGACGGTGAGAATGTGACACTCAGAGATATTGCTCTCAAGGCTTGTTTCATTGTTTCTGAATAAAGCCTTACATGGTGTGAGCAGTGCTCATGAGTGCTGCTCGCTCTCTTTCACTTTGTTCTCTCGCTCTCTCAGCTCTCTGCTCTCTCCTCTGTGTATTTGCTATTTTTCTTTAGTCACTGATCCTTTTTTATCTCTTTATACTCTTCTACCCAGCTTGCCTTCTTTACTTTTTTGTTTTCTCACATTTTCCTCTCCCCTCTTCTCCTCATGTCTCCTTCTACTTAAAATCCAACCACAGATATTGTGTAAAAGCCTCTCCTCACTGATAGGTGGTGTTACAACTTTGGATATTATTAGCTGTTAATTATCCACAGAGGGCTTGCTGACCTTGTTGTTGTTCAGTAAACCTTTGACTTCTTAAAGAAACTAATTTCTCTAACTTTTTAGGCCTCATCCTCTCAGTCTTGTTGCAGGTATCAGCATGACCTTTAAGTGTCATTGGCAGACTATAATGTAGCTGTTATGTTACAAGAAATTACAGTACAGAGATGTGGAAGATACAATTTGTGTATATATGTAGTAACATTATATGTCTTTTCCTTATAGACCTCTGTTTTAACTAGAAAAATTGCATTTCCTGCGAAAATACAGTGTGAATGCTAAAGGCTGAAGCGATTTTGCAAATCTGCTGAATGGACTGGAAAATGCATGAAACTATAAGAATTGTCAAGAATTTGCAGAAAGATGAATATTTTAAAAAGCTGAAAAGCCATAAAAGTCTGAAAGAGCTTAAAAATGTGAGAAGGCAGAAAAGCTGAATAAGCTGGAAAAGCTGAAAGAGTTGAAAAGGGTGAAAAGATGAAAACGATGAAAAAGCAGAAAGATGAATATTTGAAAAAGGCAGAAAAGCAGAAAAAGGTGAAAAATGTTTAAAAGCTGAACAAGTTGAAAAGGCTGACAAGGTGAATAAGCTAAAAAGGCAGAAAGAGCTTAAAAAGGTAAAAAGGCAGAACAATGAATATTTGAAAAAGTTGAATAGCAGAAAATCTGAAAAGTAAGAGGGCTGAAAGAGCTAAGAAAGGTGAAAAAAGAATGAAAAGGTGAAAATTTAAAAGCTGAAAGAGCTTAAAATGGCTGCACA